>JAACNH010001782.1:0-57360 GCA_019447015.1 Hymenochirus boettgeri | reverse complement strand
GCTGGTTTGTTTACTGGAGGCTGGCGGTTTTTTACCTGGAGGGCTGATGGTTTGTTACTGGAGGGCTGAAGGGTTTTGTTCTGAATGGCTGACAATTGTTTGTTTACTGGAGGGCTGACACTGGTTGTTAATGGAGCGGCTGACACTGTTTGTTAACTGAGGGCTGACAAAACTGGTTTGTAAAATGGAGGGCCTGACAAACAGGTTTGTTAAAACGGGAGGGGCTGACAAAACTGGTTGTAACTGGAGGACTTGACAACTGGTTTGTACAAACTGGAGGGACGGACACTGGTTTGTAAACTGGAGACTGACCACTGGTTTGTTTAACTGGAGGGCTGACAAACTGGTTTGTGTAAAACTGGAGGCTGACAAACTGGTGTGTAACACTGGAGGGCGGACAAATGGTTTGAACTGGAGGGGGACTGACACGGTTTGTAAACTGAGGGACTGACACTGGTTTGTAAACTGGAGGACTGACACGTTTGTTAACTGGAGGGATGAACTGGTTTGTAAGTAGAGGGCTGAAACTGGTTTTGTAAACTGGGGGGGGGCCTTTTGGGGAAAACTCTGGTTTGTAACTGGAGGGCTGATGACACTGGTTTGTTAAGGGAGGGCTGGCACGGTTTGTTAACTGGAGGGCTGGACATGGTTTTTGTTTAATGAAGCTGACACTGGTTTGTTTACTGGAGGGCTGACACTGGTTTGTAAACTGGAGGACTGACACTGGTTTGTAAACTGGAGGACTGACACTGGTTTGCCAACTAGAGGGCTGACACTGGTCTGCTAATAGAGGGACAGGGCTGGACACGCTGGGTGTTAAGGAGGACTGACTGGTTGTTAACTTGAGGGCGACACACTGGTTTGTTAACTTAAGGGCTGATGACACACTGGTTTAGAACGAGAGGGATGACCCAGGATGAAACATGGTTTGTTTTAACTAGAGGGCTGTGACACACACGGTTGTTAACTAGTGGCTGACGCACTGTTCTGTTAACTAGAGGGCTGAGTTACTGGTTTGGTAACTAGAGGGCTGACGCCCTGGTTTGTGCATAGAGGGCTGACGCACTGTTTGTTCCGCTCGCGGGCCTCGTCCTGGTTGTTCTCTAGAGGGCTGGCCCACTGGTTTGTTCCCCTCGAGGGCTGCCCTGGCTTTGCTCCCTGGCGGGGCTGCCGGATTCTTTCCTGGCGGGTTGGGCTTGGTTGGTTTCCTGGGGGTGGCTGGTTTGTTTACTGGCGGGGGCTGGGTTGTGTCTGGCGGGCGCCTTGGGTTGTTTCCGGGCGGGGGCTGGTGTGTTTCCTGGGGGTTGCTGGTTTTGTTTCCTGCGGGGCTGCCACTTGTTGTTTCCTGGAGGGCTGCCCTGGTTTGTTCCCTGGGGGCTGCCCCGGGGTTTGTTCCCTGGCGGGCTGGGCCCCTGGTTGTTTCCTGCGAGGGCTGCCCCCCCTGGTTTGTCCCTGGCGGGCCTGCCCCCCCCCCTGGTTGTTCCCTGGCGGCCTGCCCCTGGTTTGTCCCCTGGCCGGCCCTGCCCTGGTTTGTCCCTGGCGGCCTGGCCCCTTCCTTTGTTTCCCTGGCCGTCGTCCTGCCCTGGTTTTGTTGATTCAGCCTGTTGATTCGCGTGGGTGTGCTGGTTTTGTTTACTGGGAGGGCTGACTGGTTTGTTTACTGGAGGCTGGACTGGTTTGGTTTACGAAGGCTGACCTTGTTTGTTTACTGGAGGGCTGACACTGGTTTGTTTTACTGAGGGGCTGACACTGGTTTTGTTACCACTGGATGTCGACAACTGGTTTGTAAACTGGAGGGCTGACAAACGGTTTTTAAACTGGAGGGCTTACAAACTGGTTTGTTAACGGAGGACTGACACTGGTTTGTAACTGGAGACTGACACTGGTTTGTAAACTGGAGGACTGACCCCTGGTTTTTTTTGTTAACTGGAGGCTGACAAACTGGTTTTAACTGGAGGCTGACAAACTGGTTTGTAAACTGGAAGGGCTGACAAACTGGTTTTGTTAACTGGAAGTACTGACACTGGTTGTAACTGGAGGACTGACACTGGTTGTAAACTGGAGGACTGACACTGGTTTGTTAACTGGAGGACTGACACTGGTTTGTAAAGTAGAGGCTGACACTGGTTGCTAACTGAGGGCGACACGCCGGTTTGCTAACTGGATGTCTGAACGACTGGTTTGGTTAACTTTGAGGGTCTGACCTTGGTTTGTTAACTGGAGGGCTGACACTGGTTTGTTTACTGTATAGCTGACACTTTTTTTTATGGAGGGCTTACACTGTTTGTAACCCTGGAGGACTGACACTGTTTTGGTAAACTGGATGACTGACACTGGTTTTGTTGCCAACTAGAGGCTACACTGGTCTTCTAACTAGAGGGCTGACACGCGGTTGGTTAACTGGAGGACTGACCCTGGTTTGTTAACTTTAGGGCTGACACCCACTGGTTTTGGTTTAAGCTTAAGTGCGTGACACACTTGTTTTGTTAACTAGATGGATGACACACTGGTTGTTTAACTCAGAGGCTACACACTGGTTTGTAAAGTGTGGCGGCTGTTAACAGCGACGTTGGTTTGTTACTAGAGTGCTTGACCACTGGTTTTGTAGACTAGAGGGCTGACGCGTTGCTGAGCTGAAGTTTTGTAAACTAGGAGGTCCTGAACGTGTTATTAACGGTAGGCTGGCACACTGGTTTGCTAACTAAGGGCTTGCACTTGGTTTGCGCTAGCTTCGAGACTGAGGACGCTGGCTTGAATTTGTTTCACGGGAGGGCTGGACTGTGTTGTTAACGGAGGGGCTGGCTGGATTTGTTAAACTGGAGGGCTGACCCTGGTTTGTTTACTGGAGGCCTGAACTGGTTGTTACTGGAGGGGCTGACTGTTTTGTTAACTGAGGCGCTGACACTCTGTTGTTATTGGTTACTGGAGGGCTGCACACTGGTTTGTTAACTTTAAGGCTGACACTGGTGTTGGTAACGGGAGGCTGACTCTGGTTGTTTAACACTGGAGGACTGACAACACTGGTTTGTAACTGGGGGACTGACCAACTGGTTTGTAACTGGAGGACACACCTGGTTTGTAAACTGGAGGGCTTGAACACTGGTTTTGAACTGAGACTGACAAGATTTTGTAAACTTAGACGCTGGATTAACTGTAGCGACATGGTTTTAACTAGAGGGCGACACTCTGGTTTGCTCACTGGATGGGCGACGACTCTGATGTGCTTAACTGAGCGCTGTTGAGGCGACACTGGTTGTTAACTGGAGGGCTGACACTGTGTTGTTATACTGGAGCGGCTGACACTGGTTTGTTTAAACTGGAGGGGCTGACACTGGGTTTGTACCTGGGTAACCAGTGACATACTTTGACCGAGGCTGCACTGGTTTGTTTACTGAAGGCTAGCACCCTGGTTTGTTAACTGGAGGCTGACCTACTGGGTTTGTACTGAGAGGACTGAACTGGTTTTAACTAGAGGTGACGCTGTTAAAGCCTGGCCTGGTTGCTAACGAGGCTGACATGGTTTCTAACGGGGCTGACTTGATTTGTTACCGGGCTGAATGGTATGTTTACCGGAGGCTGACTGTTGTTACTGGGGCGGGCTGTTGACTCAGCTGTGGTTTGTTAACTGGAGGGCTTGACCTGGTTTGTTATACTGGAGGGCTGCAGCTGTTTTGTTTACTGGAGGTGCTGACGACTGGTTTTGTTTTACATGGAGGCTGTCACTGGTTGGGTGGTTTACTGGAGGGCTACCGGTTAACCGGGGGGGGCATCGTGGTTTTGTTTAACTGGGGGCCCAAATGACATACTGGTTGTTACTGAAACAAAGGACCTGACACCTGTTTGTTAACTGGGGGGATGACATACTAACTGGTTTGTTAACTGAGGGTACACACCCTGGCGTGTAGGAGGCATCCTGGTTTGTTAAATAGAGGACTTTACACCTCGGTTTGTCCATAAGGACTGGACACACTGGTTTGTTACTAGAGGGGCTGACTAACTGGTTCGTTGACTTAGCGACTAGGGTGTCTAAGAGGACCACCTGGTTTGTTATAGTGGGCTGAGCACTGGTTTGTTAACTAAGGCTGACGCACTGGTTTTAACTATAGGGCTGAGCCACTGTTTGTTAACGAGAGGCTTGACTCCACTGGTTTGTAGCTAGACCGATGCACTGGTTTTCTAGAGGCCGCACTGGTTTTCAAGGGGCTGAACTAGCACGGGAGGGCTGACTGGTTTTTACTGGAGGGCTGCGTGGTTTGTTTACTGGAGGGTCTGGCTGGTTGTTTACTGAGAGGGCTGCACTGTTTGTTTACTGGGATGGAACTGGTGGTTTGTACTGGAGGGCTGACGATTGTTAGGCTATGTTTTTTAACTGTAGGCTGACTGTTTTGTTATACTCTGGCTGACAACTTGTTGTTTACTGGAGGGCTGAACAACTGTTTTGTTACTCGGAGGGCTGACACTGGTTTGTTAACTGGGGAGATGTCTGCAGTGTTGTAAACTGGGGCTGACAAACTCGGAGTTGACAGGCGACACTTGGTTTTGTTAAACTGAAGGACTGACAACTGGTTTGTTTAACACAGCTTGACGACTACACTGGGTTGTTACTGAGGATTCTACACTAGGTTTGGTGTAACTGAGCGCTGACACATGGTTTTGGTTAACCTGTGGGCCTGACCACTGGTTTGTTAACTATGAGGGTACTACGGTTGGTTGTTAACTTGGAGGGTCCTGTTAACTGGAAGCTACTGGTTTGTTAACTGGAGGCTACTGTGTACGAGCTGACCTGGGTTTGTAAAGCTAGGGGCTAGCATACGGTTGTTGCATACTAGAGGGCTGGACAATCTGGTTGCCTACTGAAGGCTGACACGGTTTGCTTTAGATGAGGGGCTGAACCTGAGTTTTGTTACCGGGAAGCTGGACCTGGTTTGTTTACTGTGAGGCTGGCACCTGGTTTGTTGTACTGAGCGCGTTTACACTGGGGCTGAACACTGGTTTGTGTACTGGAGGCTGACTGGTTTGTTAACTGTGAGGCTGACTTGGTTTGTTCACTAGAGGCTACACTTTTCTTTAACTAGGGGCTGACACGTTTGTTAACTGGAAGGCTGGACACTGGTTTGTTCATGGAGGGCTGACACTGGTTTGTTTAACGTTAAGGGCATGCAACTGGTGTGTAAACTGGAGGGCTGACCAACACTGGTTTGTTACTGTAAAGGACTGACACTACTGGTTTGTTATACTGGGGCTGACGACTGGTTTGTATACTGGAAGGCTGACACTAAAGTTTTAACTGGAGTACTGACACTTGTTTGTAAACTAAGGCTGACAACTGGTGTGCTAACTAAAGTTGCTGACACTCTGGTTGCAACTGGAGGGCTTGGACACTGGGTTTGTTAACTGATGGGCGTGACACGGTTTGTTTACCTGGAGGGCTGACCCTGGTTTGTTTCTGGAGGGCTGACACTGTTTTTACTGAGGCGCTGACACTGGTTTGTTTACTGGAGGCTGACCCTGTTTTGTTTACTGGAGGGCTGACACTGGGTTTGTAACTGGAGGACTGACACTGTTGGCTAACTAGAGGGCTACAACCTGGTTGCTAACTGGAGGCTGACTGATTTGGTTACCTGGAGGGCTGACACGGTTTTGTGTAACTGGAGGGCTGCACTGGCTTGTTAACTGGAGGGCTGACCTGGTTTGTTTACTGGAGGGCCGACACCTGGTTTGTTTAACTGAGGGCTGAACACTGTTTGGTTTTTCACGGAGGCTGACCTGGTTTGTTTACTGGAGGGCTGACAACTGGTTTTGTTTCTGAGGGCGGACACTGGTTTTGTTTTATCTGGAGGGCCTGACACTGGTTTGTTCACTAGGGGGGGGAGACCTACTGGTTTGTTACTGGTGATGAACAACCCCCTGAGGGAATGAACAACTGGTTTGTAACCTAGAGGACTGACACAACTGTTTGTTTAACTATAGGGCTGACACGCTGGTTGTTCCTAGGGTGCTGACACACTGTTTTGTTAACTAGAGGCTGACCGCACTGGTTTTTTTTAACTAGAGGGCTGGCCGCGCTGGTTTGCTAACTAGAGGGGCATGACTGGTTTGTTTACTGGGAGGGCTGGCTGGTTTGTTTACTGTAGGGCTGGCTGGTTTGTTTACTGAGGGCTGCACTGGTTTGTTAACGTGGGGGAGGGACAAACTGGTTTTTACTAGGAGGGCTGACTGATTTTGTTAACTGGAAGGCTGACACTGGTTTGTTAACTGGAGGGCTGAAACTGGTTTGTTTACTGGGAGGGCTGACACTGGTTTTGTTAACTGGAGGGCTGAACACTGTTTGTTTACTGGAGGGCTGACACTGGTTTGTTCACGGGTCAACATGCTGGTTTGTAAACGGGGTGTCTGACAAACCCTGATGGAGGACATATGGTTTGTAATGAAGGACTGACACAACTGGTTATTTTTAACCGGGCTGACACACTGTTTTGTTAACTAGATAGCTGACCCACTGTTTTTGTTTAACTAAAGGTTGACACCATCTGGTTTGTTAACTAAGGGCTGACGCACTGTTTTGTTAACTAGAGGGCTGACTGTTTTCTAACTGGAGGTCGGCTGGTTTTTTTACTGGAGGGCTGACTGGTTTTTTTTACTGGGAGGCTGACACTGGTTTGTTCACGGGGGAGACAAACCCGGATGGATGACATACTGGTTTTGTAACTGAAGGACTGACACTGGTTTTGTTACCTAAAGTGCTGACACACTTGGTTTATTACCTAATGGCTGCACACTGGTATTGGTAACTGAGGACTGACCAACAAACATGGTTTTGTTAACTAGAGGTCTAACATGCTGGTTGATAACTGGAGAGTTGACACACTGGTTTGTAACGGAGACTGACACTGGTTTTTAACTAGAGGCTGACACACTGGTTTGTTAACTAGAGGGCTGACACACCACTGTTTGTTACCGAGGGCTGACTTGATTTTGTTTACTGGAGGGTTCACTTGTTTGTTAACTGGAGGGCTAGAACACTCGCTTGTTGGAATACTGGAGAGTTGACACAACTGTTTTGTAAACCGGAGGACTGACAAACTGGTTGTTAAACTGGAAGATTGACACATCTGTTTTTGTTACTAGAGGGATGACACGCTGTTTGTTTCTGGGGAATGACACTGGTTTTTTTAACTTGAGTGCTGACACGCTGGTTTTGTTTACTGGAGACTGACACTAACTGGTTTGGTTTACTGGAGGGCTGACCTGGGTTGTTTACTGGAGGGCTGACACTGGTTTTTAACTAGGGGGGGGAACAACTGGTTTTGTTAACTGGGTGATACAAACCGGAGGGATTACATACTCCCTTGTTTTGTTAAACTGAAGGACTTACAAACTGGGTTTGTACCTAGAGGACTGACACACTGTTTGTTTTACTAGGGTTACACTCTGGTTTGTTTAACTAGGGGGGTCTTAACAACACTTGGTTTGTTACTAGAGGGCGACGCACTGGTTTGTTAACTAGAGGGCTTGATGCCTGGCTTGTTAACTAGAGGGCTGCTGCACTGGTTTTTTAACTAGAGGGCTTGACGCACTGGTTTTTTAACTAAGGGCTGGCGCACTGGTTTGCTAACTAGAGCTGACTGGTTTGTTTACTTGGGAGGGGCTGGCTGGTTTGTTTACTGGCTTACCGGTTTGTTAACCTGGGGGAGACAAACTGATTTGTTAACTGAGGTCGTGACTGATTGTTAACTGAGGGCTGACGACTGGTTTTGTTAACTGGATGGCTACACTGGTTTGTTCAAACTGGAGGGCTGAAACTGGTTTGTTTAATGAGGGCTGACCACTTGGTTTGTTAACTGGAGGGCTGACACTTGGTTTGTTTACTGGGGGCTGACACTGTTTGTTAACGGGGGGCAGACATGCTGGTTTGTAAACTGGGTGAATGACACCCCGGAGGGAGGAAACCTAATGGTTTGTTAAACTGAAGGACTGACCCACTGGTTGTTAACCAGGGGGCTGACACACTGTTTGTTTAACTAGAGAGCTGACACACTGTTTGTTTAACTAAAGGGGTGACATCCCTGGTTTGTTCACTCAGGCTGACTTGTGTGCTACTGGAGGTCTGGCTGGTTTGTTTTAACTGGAGGGCTGACTGGTTTGTTTCTGGATGCCTGACACTGGTTTGTTGAACTGGGGAGGACAAACCCCGAGGATGACATACTGGTTGTAAACTAATGACTGACACTGGTTTGTTAACTACAAGCGCTGACACACTGGTTTATGTATCTACCTAGAGGGCTGACACACTGGTTTGGTACCTGTAGGGCTGAACACACTGGTTTTGTTAACTAGAGGGCTAACATCTGGTTTTGATAACTGGAGGGTGACACACTGGTTTTTGTAACTGAGGACTGACACTGGTTTTTACTAAGGGCTGACTACACGGTTTGTTTAACTAAGGGCGGACACCTGGTTTGTTAACTAGAAAGGCTGACTATTTTTGTTTACTGGAAGTGGTTGACACTGTTTTGTTAACTGAGGGCTAACACCTGGTTTGATACTGGAGAGTTGCACCCTGGTTGTAACCAGGGGACTGACAACTGGTTTGTAAACTGAAGATTGACCCCCCCACACTACTGGTTTTGTTAACTAGAGGCTTGAAAAAACAGGGTCGTTGGTTTGTTTCTTTGGGAATGACACTGGTTTGTTACCTTGAGGGGCTGACACCGCTGGTTTGTTTACTGGGAGACTGACCTGGTTTGTTAACAACTGGAGGGCTGAGAAGCTGGTTTGTGAACTGGAGGCTCCCCATTGGTCCCACAAGGATCTTGAGAATCCCCCCCAAACCTATACCTACCTCTGATCCTACTATACTTACCAGCCCTCGTTCCATCCCAACTAGTAATGCTTTCTTACACAAGCCGAAGGGACCAACAGCTGCTCATGATGGCTGAGCCTCAACCTCTGGGGCCTGTGCTTAGGTGGATCGGGGACAGGATTGGGAATGTTGGGTGGGTTGGGGAGTACTACACCTGGGGGCCACTAGTGCAGCCCGCACGCGTGCTCATGTTTGGTACCCCTGAATAGCAGCTGCCCACCATTCTGGCCCACTGTTCTAAGCAGGGAATCTTCCTTGCCCTGAGTACTCCAACCTCTTCTATTAAGGTTTGAAGAAGTGAGATACTAAGAGCCATTTGTGCCGTAGCCTCCCAGCGTCTTCCAGCATTTCCATTCTTCTCTTACTTAGGTGCTCTGATTGAGAAGAGTCAGAGTCAACAAGTTGTGGTATGAGCCGGAAACTTCAGCCCTGTCACAAGTGGCTTTCTGACAGTAGAATGCTGGGGATTATATATTTCCCTAATGTTATGTCAAACCTGTGCTATTTTTGGGGCAAAGTTACTTTTAATCATAATAAGGTCCACACCCTCCCATTGATATACCAGGGTAAGGGCCTAAACACTAGACCCTTACCTCTGGGAAAATATCTTGTCACAATATACTTACCAGATGTCTTGATACCGAAGTCAGTTCTTAGGCTTTGGACTTCAGATAATTATAATTTTGGCAAGAGCTTATTTCCTCAGGGTTTGAGAAGGACCTAGCCCTTTTACATGTAAAATGCTGAGGAACACACCTTTCAGAATTCTATTGGCCCTTTTCGGCGCCCTGCACTGTAGTATCGGGAGCTTATCATGATAGTAAATGTGTGGCAGCCCCAAAATTTAACACATAGAGACCTATCATGACTGTGGTGTAAGCCGCATCTTAAAGGGCAAACTAAGTAATAAATGGGCTAGACACAAAGTCATTGTGCACTGTACACAATTCCACCTACTCAAGTGACATCCACCCAATACATGAAGATTTATGGTTTTTATGGTTTTTTGAAAGGTGTCCCTGGGGGGCTGCACTCTTGACACTCCTCTCCTCCTCCCTTTTCACACGGGTTATCACCCATGTCTTAATAGCCTCACCTAGGGACTGAGGTAAATCTCTATTTTTGCATGCATACTTGCTCAGAACAATACAGAACTATTAATACTGCAGATGCAGTAACGTTCGCCCTCGACGTTACTTGCATTCTGTTACATTTATCCACCAGGGTGTTGGGATTTTGTGGGAGTGTAGCCCACACTCAGTACGAGTGCAAGAGGACTGTACATTTTGACTAATTAATACGCACCTACATTAGATTGAAAAAAGTACTGCACTTTTTACTGTGCACATAAACTCATATCTGATGCATCCACGCTCCTTTGGACTGACAGCTGAAGGCCTCTGTAATCACTGAGTTCAGCACAGTAAGGGAAATTTTCAAACACCATACATTCCACCGCTGTCACGATTTCAAGTACAGCAAAAACTGCAACACAGCAGAAGGAGTCTATATACTGCACACACACATCCCTTACCTTCAAGCTATTTACCTCAACTTCACTTGTTGTGTTAGCCAATATCAAGATTCTTAATACTGTGATATTCTATTTCCATACATTAAGGTTTGTACACACACTGTAGCAACATCCTTTCAGCAATAATCCGGGCTGTGTAAATGGGCACCTTTATTTATCGGCCGATATACCGGTCGGATCCCGCGATTGGAACGTGTGTACGAACCCTTTAGTGATTTTTGTCTGATTAATATGTAATGTACTCTACCAGGGGTTTTAGTGTTCCATTCCATCATAATAGATCATGAATACGGAACAAACTAACCACCTAGTGTGCCATTCATCTTCTAATCTAATCAAAATAAATATGGCTATGGGTGGAAACATTAAAAAAGAATTCAACAGTCTATCAGCTTTTTATATTTCCTTGTCCATCAGCTGTCACATCACTCCGTCACATTACTACTATCCTTGCTAAGTAATATAAATGCCATTTATTTTAGATTAATATAAAATTCATACTCCTAGCAGTAATGATTACAAGGTATAACAAGCATCATGTCAAATGCCGTCTGAACTGGGGGTCTGCAGAGTCAGTCGGCCCTTAACTCTCGAATTGTGTACAAAAATGGTTATTCAAGTTTTAATGTGGGACATTTTTTTTATGTGGATTGTTATGATGGTTTTCAGGATCAGTATGGAACAAGTACTGAGCTTTTTTTAACAAAGATACTTAAAGGTTTTTTTTCCATCCTGTTTTCTGTAGAACCAAAGCAGACGCAAACAAGTCATTATTATTGCGGCTGTTGTTGCTTGGTGGTTCGGTTCTATGTGGAGTAATTGGGTTCGTTGTGTATAAGAAACGTGCAGGTCATAAAGAAGAAGTACAGCAAAAATGTAAGAGCACGTATGGACTAACACTCAACAGAGGCCGATATCCAACTGCCGTGTCCCACTGCAGGAGAGATCCAATGGCAATACATATTATGAATGAGAACACACGCAAAAATTGGTGATGCTGCTCAACTGTTCCACAAGGACTACTCCCTGCCCGCACGTTTAGGATCAACCTTTATTTATGTACAAACATCACATGTGGGCACACATGGAACATGGCATATGGCCTCCCTCACGTTCATGTTGCACTGTGCACATGTTGATGTTTGATTATACTTGAGTATAAATCAACCTCAACTTGTTTCACCTTGACTCGGGTCACTCACTGTTAATCCAGTAATCCGTTCTGCTGCTTGGCGCTTCCACAGCCACTGTTCTGTGGCCTGAGGTCACTACTTGGCGGCCGGTCTATAAACTTCCCAGCGCTCCGATTAGTGAGTCAGGCACCAAATAGAACATGGATACAGATCTAGATTGCTGATTGATCGCGACAGCTGATTACCGAGTAACCAGTACACACAGGCAAGTCCTTCTCCCCCCGAACTGGGATGGGGGGTGAAGTGCTTGCCAGCTGCAGATTTTTGGAAACTTAAACTCCGCACCAAACCGGGTCCGGGTTTTAAAGAGCTGATCGTGCGTAGGTTTCTTCATCCGCGTTTTTTGGGATCAGCTCTTTAAAAAGGGTGAATACTTCAGGATATGGCCTTCTGGTGGGCCCTACTACTGTCGGGGCCCCCAACTGTTTCTGGGTGGAGGAGGCGGTAGTTACGCCCACTGAATCAAATGGTATTTGGGGGCTTTATCCTTAGTGTGTTGTCCCAGCCTTAATTTGGAAGGAAAGACTCATGGCATCTTACGGGTTGAAGGCTCCTGCAAGATGCTAATTGTACCGCCATTTGGTTAACCATGTCTATTATTATTTTTTTGGGGTTTAGTGGTTCTGATGGGGTGGTGGTCTGTACATGTCACCATGTATAGAGTCCTGTTTTGGCATTCCCGCAGTATGTGTTCAAATTTAATGTAAAAACCTTTTTTGCCACAAGGGAAGCAAAACTTACCACAGCAAAACTGTGCTGGCGCTGTGTCCAAAAAAAATCATTTATTTTTATATAATTTATTGTAAGGGACGTGGGGGCCCCCGCTTCTGACTATGGCCCCATTGGTCTAATCCACTCTGCTCTCTTTTGATATTTAGAAACATATCAACACATTTTCCTGCGTTAATCTGGCACTATCGCAGTGTGTTTTTTTTGTAATGTAAGCGCACCTGCTATGTATCCCCCGACCCCTGGACACCGGGGGATTTTCCTTTTCTCCTTCTTATGTCGCTATCCCGCTTTTACTGTATACCGACAAAGTTATAACATTATTAGTATTTGTAAGATTTTTCCCCCAATACTTTCCCCAACCGTTGACCCACTCAGCCAATGATGATTCTCGACAATTCTTGCTGTCAAACTTGTTCAGCTTGCTTTAACCTGTCTGTCAGAAAGCCTAATTTTAAGTGCTAGCAAAATAGAGGTCCATAGTCCTGCCTGTGCAGCTGCAATAATTACCACCTCACTGCTGAATCTTAGGTTGCCAATGGGCCTATCAATCGGTTTATCACCCCATATATTATTATGTATGACCTTGCTTTAGGCAGATCCTTTTGCATATGGAGCTGCCCAAATGCGGAAGTATGGTTTTAATTACATTGTAAGAACAAAGCAGATAATAGCTGGAGAAAGCAGAGTTTAAACAGAGAATAAGCAAATGTTTAAAACCAACAGTTTTTTTTATAGATTTGGAGATTAATGTGTCCCCATAGTGAACCAGCTAATTATGTAACTTGGTCTGAAAATATTTTTTTTTCCTTAGGGAAAAGGACCCCGCCATTAACGTACGGGGAGTACAGCTGCACTTACAGGAGAAAGCTTGAGACACAAAATTACCCTGCTCTTAAAGGGTATGTCCAACCCTTGAAGGCCCTCTGCTTGCGAGTACATGCAAGCAGAGGGCGGAGAACCCGCAGTCGTGTCTGTGTTGGCTGAAGCGGCAGCCAATCAACGACGTGGTTGCCGGATTTCATGCGGCGTAGGAAAGAGGGAAGGTAGTAATGTTTGGGGCACTTTCTAAAATTAAAAATATACGGTTGGGTGCTTGTGGGACAGGGGAAGATTATATGGAAAGGGTTTTTATGCTAGGGGAGGGAATCCTAATCGGGAGGGGATGAGGGGAGAAGGGCTGTGCAGTAACGCATGCCAACCTTCGCCGAGGCCCGATAGGAGGCAGAGTCCTATATGGACTATGCAGTACTACTGGTGGGCAGTTTTGGGAACTTTGGGGTGGGCTACAGTGAGAACATTATGGAGCTGGGATGGTGAGGTACGGATTTTATTACACTACATGATGGGGGGCCATTACTTGGGTGGTATTATAGTTTTTTGTTGGGGTGACTGCCCTTTAACATTGAATAAGGGAAGCCATGCAATTTGTCAATTGAATGCGGGAATTTGTGTGCATTGGTTTGTGTGTTCTCCAATCAATCAGTGTGTGTGGATGGGTTAAAATAGTGAAATATTTGCTTGAATTTAAAGGGCATGTCCCCCCTAAAAAGTAATTCATATCCAGATTAAGCACCCTCCCAAACTCCCGTTCCATTGTACTACCTCCCCAAAGATTCCCAGCAACATAACGGTGAAAGACCCGGTCCCTAGATGCTCTGCTTCCCTGTCCGACAAGCTGTGTGTCCTCCCTGGAGCAAGGGGTTGCACCCATGTGGCAGTGGCTGGTTCTGTAAGTATTTTTTCCGAGCATCTTTGGGAGATAAGTAAATGGAACTGGAGTTTTGGAGGGTTGCTTATCGTGTATTGAAATTTTTTTTATGGTTGGACATGTCCCCAGGTGTGTCCTTGGGATTAACATAGCACGAATAAATATAGCTTGCTTTAGATAGGCAAGATCCACTACGACAACATTTTTTTTCAGATTTTAAATCCGAGCTGTAATCTGGTTTTGAAATAAAATTTTAACTCAGGCATGTACAGTGAAGGTCTGTCACTCAAACCAGGTATTCTAATTGGTGTGCCCTCCCCATACCTCCTACACTAAGCTCTCTCCCTCCAAATGATCCTACCTGTGTCACAATCATGTTGATTCGGCTATTTGTATGGTAAATTTATGTTCTAATCATGTAATATATGTTATGATCCGCAAATTTTAATGTTTTTGATCTATATATTGTAATGTGATGGTCAGTTCCCCATCTCTAAATTAATTATTTATCTGTCTGGACAAGATCTTTTTTTTATTTGGTTAATATGTGGATACACGGTCACTTCATATGTATAGTTAGCCAGTTGAAAGGACATCCTTAGTCCCAGCCGTCAGTTCTAACCAACTCCAGACCCTGACTCTGGCGGGGGGGGGGGGGTTATGTTGTGTGCAGGCTTGACCAGTTGGTTTGTGTTGAAAAGTCGTGTCGGGTGAAGTACATGGATAGAAAATTGGTTAAGAATAGGAGCCGAGAGTAGTTTGTTTAATGGTGCTTCATCATTTATGGACCTAAATTGCTAAGTGGGGTGCCACGTTTTCTTTGTTGGGCCGTTTTTTTTCGCTTCTATTAATCTATTTATTAATGATTTTGGAAGTGGTATTGTCCCAAGTTTTCGTGTTTGCTGACGACACAAAACTTGTCGACCATTAAAAACTTCAGAGGATGTGCATCGTTGTCAAAGGGTATCTAGATAGATTATCACATTGGGGGCTGCTTAAGTGCAGATGAAATTCAATGTTGATAAATGTAAGGTGGAGCATTTTGGCTTAAAAATCTTGTGTACTTAACTATAAATGGCTCTTGTGTTAAGAATGATCCCTGTTGGAAAGGGCTCAGTGGATTTTGGTGGATAACAAACTTAAGGTGAGCAAGCCAGTGCCGGCGGCAAAGCCAGAGCACAAATGGTATTGTCTTGTATAAAGCGAAGGTATGGTTCAAGGGAGGAAAATGTAATTCGCCCTCTTTACAAAGCATTGGTAAAGGCCTCAGTTGGAATATGCATGCAATGTTGAATCCTGTTGTAGCAAAAAGGACATCTTGAAATGGAAAGGGTTTCATAGAAGGCAACTAAATAACTAAGGGGATTTGGGGGCTTGAATATGAAGAGGACTGGAAAAGTTACAATTATGTCACGCTGGAGAAAGGCGCTTGCTTGGGGACTGATTACTTACTGTGTATAAATACATTAACCGGGCCATACAATAAACTATCTGGGGCATGGTTCACCATAGACCATTTCAACGGACACGAGGACATCCCTTAAGACTTGAAGAAAAAAGGTTTCGGCTTCAAGCTCGGAAAGGTGTTTTCAACTGTGAGAACGGTAATGCTATGGAACTGGCTCCAGTGACGTTGTAATGGCAGGTGTCAATTGGTCATTTCAAAAAAAAGCTGATGATTTTTCTTTTTTTCTTGCAAACAAGGAATGTTGCAAGTTCCTCTGGTATTGATACATAAAGTAAGAGTTTGATCCAGGGAATTTCCAAATGCCCCTTGGAGTCAGGAAGGAATTTTTTTCCCCCCTTCTAAATTTGGTGGGGTTTTTATTGGCCTTCCTCTGGATCAACATTAGGCATGGGGAAATGAGATATTGCTAGATGGGTTGGACTGGATGGACGTATGTCTTTATTCAACCTCAAATACTATACTATACTATAACTACGCGGGAGTGGTTTTAAAGAATAGTTCACCAAAAAGTGAACTATTCCTTTATAATCAGTGATGAGACCGGAGTAAAGGGACCTATTCCTTCCCTTCCGTTCTTAAAGCACTTCAACCAGGGAACCAGGACCGAAGTTAAGTTTCATTACCTCCACCACCGATCCACCGCTGCTCCATTGATAACGCCGACTACTTCCTGGTTTAGTTGCAAACCTATACGCGCATCGCGATATTGCACGCTATAGTAAACTAAACCTGAAAGCAGTCTGCGTTTTCATGGAGCAGCGTGGATTCGTGCCGAGGTAATGAAACTTACCTTGGTCCGGGATCCTGGTGAAGTGATGAAGAACGGAAGGGAAGGAAAGGTCCTTTACCCTCCACAATAATGCAAAAGTGTGGAGTGAAGACATGCAGCAACACACATACCTCAAGTAAGCCCTACTTACAACATATTTAATTTATAGATTACGATAAGGAAAGTAATTTTTTGTATAGTGTCCCTTAATTATTTTAACTTTAGATCAATTTTTTCTAAGGGTGAACATATGGTTACGTTTAACTACCAAATAACTGTAACACAGGACATTTTATACTAGCAAATATTTTGTATATTGTAAGTGCATTCTTTACCAATTAAAATATCGTATGTTTTATGGGGAGATCTTTCTTGCTTTTACTTTTAGTATAAAAGAGGGACGGATAAATGTGTTCTTTCTGTTTTTCAGTTTTAGCGAAGCTGCAAAGAAGATTCTCCAGCCCATCCATACAACTTAAGGTAAGAAAAGCAGATAAAATTTAAATGAACATAGTAAAAAGATTCTTATCATGTTGGCATTAAGACAATACACATTATTGGTAGACATACCCCCTGATAGGCAGGATACAACTTCCCTGGAATCTAAATACCTGTAGGAGAATACACACGAATAAGCATAGATACACCTGATGGGTAGAAATACAACTGATTGGTAGACATATCAACCTGATGTTACACCGGGTAAGTGAACTATACCCTGATGGTAAGATTTACACGTGATAGAAAAAATACAACCCTGATTCTGATGGGGTAGCATACCCCTCCCTGAGGGTAGACATACACCGCTGGGAAACATAAACCTGATGGGAAATGTACACTTGATAAATAAGACCCTGATTCTGATTGGTAGACATCCCCCTCCCCTGATGGTAGACCGGACACCTTGTGGGAAAACATAAACCTGATGGGAACATGTACACCTATGGAAAGAATACAATACCACCTGATTTCTGATAGTTATACATACAGAAAACAAATTCCAAATGCCCACTTACCCTCAAGGTTGCAGACTCCCAAAAACTTCCTACTTTTCCCCAGGGAGTACAGAAAATCACTGAGAAACCCTGATGGGCAGACACACACCCTGATGGGCAGACACACACCTGATGGGCAGACACACAACCTGATGGGCAGACACACACCTGATAAGCAGACCTACACTTTCTGGTAGACCATACGCCTGAATGTGTACACAATTTACATTTTGTTCTGTGCATAAAACGTATTTTTACATTAATTTTTTATTAGTTCATTGACTACACCAAATGACTACAACCAAGAATGACCGTCTCAGCATTGCATCTTGCCTTATTTAACTAACAATATACATTGAGAAATTAGCTAAGAGATGCAGTCTCAAATTATCCTTCTCAAATTCACCCTAATCCGATTATGGTAACATTATTAGAGGCTGGAAATAAAGGTTTCATACTGTGTGTTTATACTGACCTTAATGATTTTCTTACAACTGAACTGCAAAACCAACTCCAGCTGCATTGTATGCGAACCACGTTAGTACAATACTGCACGTGGTGAGTTATTCTACACCAGTCGTAAGATAACTGATGTTGTTTCATAAAACATGAGCATAGAGGTGTTTTATATTGAGTAAGAGGTGCGGTATACAAAATTCGACACGTGGTCTTTTATAATACACACTTCTCAAAAAAGTACACCCCAGCAACACCTTTTTGGCACGGCTCCAACTTAATAGGTGCCAAATCCGCCCAGCCCTCCCCTCAGGCCACAGCATTACGGCAATGCAAAAGTTGGAGAGCACTTCATTGTTCAGTGATTATTCAGCAAAAAACTACAACGTTTCTGGGGATGTAACGTTCCCTTCCTCGGTTTACCCGTGTGCACACCCCTTCCACCTTATATACCTTGTCCCACCCCTTGTGATGTGCATAAGTGATAATATTACCAATTCAATAGTGATATTATTATACAGATTTATAGTTTAATATCACTTGCTTTGTCTTATAAATACACAAACACCCCTCATGTGTCTAGTCACCTGCCAAAAGCATTTTTGTATGATGTTATATGTGTAAATTTTTCATTTTTTGCATGACTTTTTAATGAGCGCAACAGCAGCACATAAAAGCAAGCAATGTTAGCCCAACATTTGAATGTATCCAGAGCCACAAGTGTTAATATAAACTCTGGGAGCATATTTCCTCTTCCAAATCTCCCCTTACAATAGAAGTTTCACAATGTTGCTTACCAAGGCTCCGCCTGACATAGCAGGATTTTCTTTTTTTCATTCTTATTATTTCATCATTGTATCTTTGGCCAGGATGTCTATCATGGATGAAGTACCAGAGAGCCATTTGATGCTTTATGCACCTTTATTGATGCAGAGTTTCTATGGGTGTAGTAGCGTCTGGGATTTCGAGAGTGGGCCCTCTCTCGTTGTATATAATGTTATATTTTTACCATGTGATTGGTCCATCACTAGCCCTGACCCACCCTGGGGGGCCATCCCCCCGCCCCCCCCCACAACACCAGCGTCCCAAGTAGACACTGTTTTACTGCCATGAAAGTGGGCACACTTTTTTTGTCAGATCTTATAGAGAGTTTCAGGGAAAAAACATGATTGAGCCTTATTATAATTCTTATTCCCCCTTTTCCCTGAACCTTCGCGTAAGTATTGCTCCCCCCCCCCACCCTTGCGCCTCTTTCCTTAGCCTTTAGTTAGCGAGCCACCATTGGGCACGCTCCGAGGAACTTGTGTGCCCTGTCAACCGTGAATACCAGTGAGAGATTAATAGCTGTGAATTTTCTTTAAGCCCGTGTCTAGAAAGGTCCTCTGGATCACGGCCATCTTTAACCTTCTGAGTATGTCAACCGGTATATTTTAGCGGCGGGATCTGTCTCCAGGTCGTCCAGCTTTGTGATGTTTGAGCCTGTAATTACTTTTGAAGGGCCAACGCTTTCCCTGGGATGGTCTGACCAGGTCTTCATTTTTTTGAGACCCATTCTTCCAGGTCCCACACCTGAGTTGGTCGAGCAAATCTGTACATCTGTCTGAGAAGTCACCGTCCCCAGATCCTCTATTAGCCACGTTAGGGACACTTTGGTGTCTTGGTATGGAAGTAGGATCCTGTGCAGGGAAAGGCTTCCCCAGTATCTGAAGATGTAGTAGTCATGGCAGTTGGTTCGCGGACAACTGCACCTTGGCTTTTCAGGGGGTGATTCATTGTTGACTTTGCGTTTTCAGGGGGTGACTTTCCAAGTTTTTGAATATGGAGTAGATTTGCTCAGTTGATTCCCTACTTTGGTGTCTCTGCCATCAAGTCGTTCTGCTCAGTTTAGATGGGTAGGTTTTGACGTCTGGAGAGCTCCTATGTCTCCCCATTTCTGCTCCGAATGCCATGTTGGCCACGCCCCCCCACTGTCGTAAATTTAACAGATAAGTTTTTCGAGTTAGAATAAAACCTAGTGGTAGGACCTAGCAGTTTAGGTCCACAACCCTGCGTACTTTCAAGGGAGGGGGTTGTATTAGACACTATTGTTATTCCTTTAATTGATTTATTTGAAATAAGCTGTGGTATTCATATAATATTTTTTATTTATGATTTATTTTCTTGCCGTTTTATTAAATGACATATAAATTCCCCTCTAATTTCCTTTGTCATATATTTTTTTTTATTTCCTAGATCTTTTGGTTCCATTTTGGGGAAATACAGATTGTCAAGCTGAAATACACAATAATCATATTGCCTTTTCCATGTACCATGTCAACTGAAATATTTTTCATTTACATTACAGATCAGAATAGTTATCCATATTAACCCTTCAACATCATTGCTATTTTCAGAATCAGTTGGGTTGGGATTTATTTTCTTGTTGTAATTGACTTTGTTTAACCCTTGTAATGATGCATTTGATTTAGTGTGAAAGAAATAAAATTACATTTCTTCGCTTGTTTTTTGCGGAAATTAAGATAAAGTTTGACAAATACCCGCAGAACATGATGTTTCCATGAAATGTTTAAAATGAAATTGAAATGTTCGACTTTTGTTTATTAATTATGAATCCCTTTATGTGCCATCTGTTTTTTTCGCTCACTCTCTGATGACCCAGTCTTATTCTCTCTGTGGTGGCTGTCTGCGTATTAAGTTTTTAAGAGTAACTTAGTTTTTTTAATTTATGGCACCCGGAATGTATTTGGATAACATTATAACAATACCACCCCATTAAATTATCCTCCCAAACTGCTTTCCTCCTCAACCTGGTGGGTACATTATGTTTGCTGGCATAATTCCTTAAGTTCTGATCACTGGTCCATTCTGCCGTCAAAGTCCTCACCCTGGGCACAGCTAAATGGGGCAAGGTAGGGGGTAATTTTTACTTATATATAATGTGCAGAAGTATCTTTGCACTCTTGTTTTATACTTTAAAAGGCATGCCCCCCCAAACTAAAAATTTTACCCGTGGGGCAGTACCTTACACTTCTCTCCAAATGGGTCTCCTGCTTTTCAAAGTCCCAGAAAGTGAAGAGTAGGACGCTTCTGTTTGTCTTCCAGTCCTGTATTTCCTTGTCCTCCAGGATACGGCTTTGCTGGCTTTGCAGGGGAGCCCTCCCTTCCGCCCACCTTCAGATCATTTCACTGCTGACTCTTCTCTACCATTGAAAAAACTTTTCCGTAGTGTACAAATATGTAGGGTCCCCCATGCCCCCCCCACCTCGTGTTTTGTAGCAGCCACCGAACCAGACTTAGCTCTCTGCATAGACAGCAGCCGCATGTGTTTATTGGCTGAATCTCAGCCCCTCACAGACGCCGCTCCGGTTGCGGCCTCTGTTTAGCAAACCTGAGCTGGGAGCAGTGCCCACAGGAAAGATCGCTGGTAAGTCTGGTATTCGGGGCCCTTTTTTAAAATCTAACTCAGCAGTTAGGGGTGGGCTGGGTCCCCTACACGAATGGAAAAGTTTGTTTCTGGGGTGGAGATGCCCTTTTAAAATTTTCATTCTTGCAGTGTTTTTTAAGAGATTTTCCTTTTTCCGTACAGAACTGCACAGATTATATTATAAACTAATAAATTTATAAGTAGCACAATATCCCTTATCTTAGAAATATCCATATATAACACCATGTTTTGTTTGTGTCTGCTAGCAGGCATAAGTATCATCCTGAATGTTAATGATATTATTTGTTTATGTGTGTCCCCCATAGTGATTAATAACTCCTACAAACCCTGCACACATCCATAATAGTAAATAAAAGCAACTGATGTTTTTACAAAACCCAGATTATTTAGTAAATAATAACAGACTCTTATAACAAGGTTGAAACAGTCAAAATCTGCGTGGTGCAGTTTCCTTCTGTTTTTTAACTATAAATAAATCTTTTAAATATTTCTTTGTGTCTCTTGTGCGTTTTGCTGTACAACTACATAAAGAAATTCTCTAAATGTCCAACAGTTTTAAGAAAGGTTTAGTAGACAATCTGGATTTAGCCTCTTGGGAACCTCCACTGCTATGATTATTCCTGCGTGCATGAAACTGCAGCATGGGGCCAGACTGGCACCTCGCGTCCCTGATTGGCTGAGAGGCAGCAAATCACGTACGCGGCTGCAAATAACGCCGGGGAAGAGTAAGGTAAGTAGAGTTCGGGGGACTTTCGAAAAATTTATATAGCGTTTTGGGTCGGGGAAGGGAGCTAACTATGTTCCAAGGTTTTGTACACTAGTGGGAGGGAGAAGACAATGGGGAGGGAGGGGGAGGGGGGAGAAGGGCTGCGCTGAGCAAGCCAAACCTCTGAGAGACGCACCTCTGCACTGCTCTGGTGTGTCAGGTTTTGAACTTTGGAGGGACATTACAGGAGAACCATTTGGAGCGGATGTAACTCAGGATTTTTATCCCTACAGATGGGGCTCAGTAGTAGGTTGAATATAGTTGTTTTTAAGGAAAAAATGTAAACACTGGTTGTGTGCTACCCTCAGTCAAACCTGTTTTTGTTGGGTTGTATCTCCCATGGTCCCTCTGCTGCAACCCTAGTCAAATTTTTGATGTCTTCTTGTCTCAACTCTTGCCACACACCATGGGACTACTGGCACTCTGTCCCTGCCTTGTCCATGGGTTCTGTCTCCGGATACACTTCCTAGGGAGGGCCTAGCCCACTCACCACCATCACCATCCACTCTGTGCTGTACAACCTTCCTGTGATGACCATGGCCTATTACATAAAAAATCACTATAGTTATAGAAAAAATGCGATAGATATTTTACGATATCGAATCGCCACGTTCTGATTTCACACCATCGTGGATTTAAGATGGCGAAATGCAGAATAGCGTTTGTCTATCGGTAAATAGCGATTGCTATCGACAATAACGCTCATTATTCGCTTTAAATCTACTATCTGAAACATCGCACATATCGATCACTACGTAACTAGCGATCGCTTTTTTCCGATAACGTAGTGATTTTTTATAAATAGGGCCCAGTATTCGCCGATAGTGACCGGTATTCTATCTTCTGCATTCCGCCATCGTAAATCTTCAATGGCGAAATCGCAAAATAGAGCGATCCGCTATTTTTTCCGATAACTATAGCAATTTTTATAATAGGGCCCCATGTTCCATTTAATCAATGGCGAAATCCGCAAATAGCGAATCGCTATTTTTCCGATACCGCTAGCATTTTTTTATAATAGGGCCCCATGTGCTCATTTTATCTAAACTCAGCCAGGTGAGCTGAATTATGCTTTGTCCATACAATCAAAACCTGTCCTGTAATCTTGAAAACAAGGATGCATGGCAATTCTTATACCGACAATGCTCTGTTTCTAAGCTGCACCAATTATTACCTTGGACCATTTGCCCCAGGCCAAAGCTGGGCAGGAACACTAAATCCGGCTTATACATCCTATGATCGCACCCTAGGAACGATATTTCACCAACACCTTTCCCAATAATTACAAAGCCACATTCAAAAGTTTCAAACTGTGTCTCACCTTTCCCCTTGCTGTGACTGTTTATTAATGTTGTGAAATAACTGTGGGTGTTCGGGGTCACTCCCCATCAACCCACCTCTTTGTTTTGCTGGAAGTCAAGGGCCATATTTCGAGGATTAATCTTTTTCGGCAAATAATTAGCGCAGCACATCGCAGCGAAAATAGCGCCATTTGGGGCTATTCGTTTTCGCCTTATGTATAAAAAAGCGAAAAAACACTCGCATCACTTCGCATCTGAAAAAAAGCGAACTGGATGTCCCCCCCGCGATAAAGAGCTGAAAAGTATCGCAGCGAACACGTAACGCATCTATCTAAGAATCTGCCATGCGAAAACCAGTCGAAACCAGAAAAAGCCCCCTAGGAAATGATGTCAAGTTTTCCAATGGCCCCCCTCACATTTACCCAACAAGTCAGCCATGTCCTTATTTATCAATCTTTTTTAGAATGTCTCAATTGGGAATACATTCTCTTTTGCACTGCACATTCGCCCTTCTAAATTCGCGGTCGCTTTCTAATTGCGTGATCGCTTTTCCAAGGCTCTTACAGTATAATGTGGCGGTCTGCCTTTCTAATGCGCAATCGCCTTTCCAAGCATATTCCATTATACTGCGTCCGGTCGCCTTTCTAATGCGCGTTCGCTTTTCAAGGCATAGACAGCTCGAACATGCCTTTTGTCTCAAACAATGACTTTTCACCACCTTCAGGTCGCGCTAATCTTTCGCTCTTTTAAACGCCAAAAACTACTTTTCGCTCTTTTTTATAAATCCGGCTTATGCTTTTTTGCTCCCGTTTCGCAAAAATTAACCAGTGCGATGTATGGCGAAGTAGGCGAAAAGGTTTTTAGCGATAGCTCGCGGAACTGGTTTTCGCCATTCGTTAACTCTACCTTAATAATGCGTTAATAACTGCCTTTGGCGAAAAACCATGCACAAGCGACGCGAAAACTTTTCGCCACTTTCGTCTCTTTTATCATAGGCCCAAGTGTATGCTATAAAATCAGCTGACTATATTTGTTGTTCCTGCTAGGAGGCTGGTCTGCAATTTTAGGCTGACTGTAAAAACTGCCGGGTAAAGGTTCACAAAACTCACGATTTGTACGAAAAAAAACGTTCATTTGGCCATAATCGCCGCCCCGTTGTATGGGCCCTTTATCGGCCGAACAGCTGGTTGTTTCGGAGATCGCCCCGGCCCGGTCGAGCTCTGCCCGACCGACGACCAATTTCGGGTGATAAAGGGCCCTACAACGGCCGATTATCGCCTGAAATGAACGTTTTCGTACACTCAGCGTGTCGCGGGTCGGGAACCGCAGTGCACGTGGGTAACAACCTTAACAAGCAGAATTCCAAGTCTTATCAGGGACGTCCCTAAGAAAATACTTTTTTTAAATTGCAGGGGGGGTCAAACTCAACCCCAAGTGGCCCTTTTAAGGTGGTCAGACACTATATAATCATAAAATTACTTGATAGATTGTACAAGTTAATTGTAGTAAGATGTACCATACATATTGTTCAACATTCATCTGTTCATGATTAATGTCAAATGTCCATTGTGAGGTTACATTACATTAAAGGTGTAGGTCCACCCTTCTAAAATTTTTTAAACAGAATATCCCCCTTTCCCCCCAGCCCAACCGCTATAAATTTTTTTTATCAGACAAATGCGCAAACCATACTTTGCCTCCCCTCTTTCCTCCGCCGCGCTGCCAGGTCCTCTTCTTCGAGAAAATGCAGCAATGGGGCCGGGAACCCGGCATTCGCGTCCTTGTGATTGCTAAGCGGCATCCCATCACGGACGCGGCTGCCGAGAGTTCAGTGGTCGGCGAGGAAAGAGGGAAGGTAGTAATGTTTTGGGCATTTTCTGATAAAAAAAAAATATAGCGTGGTGCTGGGGGGACAGGGGGGAATATTATGTAAAAGATTTTTAACTAGGGAGGGCTCTTCTGCGGTCAGACAACTTTCTCCCGGAGGGGAGAACAGGAGGCAGAGTCCTATATGGACTCTGTCAGTAACTCCTGGTGGGCGCTTATTTGGACTTTTAGGGGGGATAAGCAGAAGAACCAGCTGGGATGTAAGGTAAGGATTAAACTACACTACACAATGGGGCAAGTATTGGGGGGATTATAGTTTTGGGGGTGGACATGCCTCTAACATTTAATTGGAATTTCAGAACCACAACATCATTTTTACCAATCGACTTAAAAAACCCAGACTTTCCCGATCGTAATTACGATCGATTTTACGATCTAATGTCACTTAATAAGAACGGGGAAATGTACAATTTTTGGCCAATCATGGAAATGTCGGATTGTACATAAATCGGCCTAAATGTGGGCCACCTTTACATAGGTTGCGCATACAGGCAGACCTCTCATACAACAAATATACTAGTTAACAACAATAAAGCTACAAAAACCTTTTCCATTCCACCCGTAACAATGGTAAGATGCACTTATAAGGAAAATCCGTAGGTTGTTTCATCAAACTAATAACATGACTACTTCATACATAATAAGGGTTGGGTGAAATCCCCAACCCTCATCGCTTAAGGTAGAAACAGTCCATACAAATATCAGATCCATAAAGGTAAACATCAAATCCGATCAATGCATACACCCTCCATAGGTGTCAACCGGTTGCATCCATCCCCAGGCCCTTCGCTCGACCTCATAACAACAGCAAACAGAAAGGTATCCCCAGACAAAGTCGAGCCTGCACCCCGGATTACACACGGCAATTCCTTCCCCGATAAAAAATAACTTTTTAGGTCTTGTTGCATATAAAAAGGCGTCCATACCTGACGCGGTTCGTGAGGGTAACTCACTTCATCAAGAACATGCATATGTCTCATCTATAAAGCAAGCAAGTTTCCCACCCCTTAATTGACTCAAAAGGTGTGGAGACCAATTAACATTAAAAACACAATGTTATGCAAACAGATACCTATATACATAAGTTCATATGACCGCACTAGTAAGCACAGACTATACACAAACAATATATATTAATATACAGATTGCATCAACAAATCACAAAGCATATATATATCCCACATTTTTCCCTGTTTTAGAGATTTTTCTGTTTTTACGAGATCGTTGACAGCTTAAAAAACTAAAGCGTTTATTAACTGTGGTTGCAGCCTATTAAATGTACTAACCTAACACGATTTTATTTCTAGGATGGTGCCTGTGGAATTAATTAATCACTAGTGCTTTTTATTTTTTTTTTACTACTTACTGCTTGAATAATGTGGAGGAATTGTTTGAGTAAACTCAAACACGGATTACTAAAACAAATACTTGTGTTTAAAAAACACTGTTACCTGTGGAGCGGGGGCTGGGAGGAGACAAAGGAAAGTTTTTTTTTTTTTTTTTTCTCTCTCTCCTGATTTGATGGGGGTGTACAATTGGTTTACATGGCTGAGGCCTGTTGGCTCTGTTGGTTTTGACCTCATTTAAGGCACTCCCATGAGCGATTAGCTCTGAGCGACTTTCCTGTTTTAAAAGAGATTTTTCTGTTTTTAAGAGACTTGACAGCGTTAAACAACTAAAGCGTTTTAACAGAAGCGTTTGAGAACAACACTATTTCTCCTGGCTGTGGTCTCTGCGTGTATTCTGTTTAGTATGACATTTTGTTGGGGCCGTGCAATGTGCATCCTGCAGCATGTATTGGATCTTGGGAGCAGCCGCCCCAGGTGACTCTTTATGGTCGGTGTGAGTGGGGTTGTCCCATTTGGAATCTGAGTACAGAGTCTAAGGGTAAACTGCAGCATTGCAGGACTTGTCAAACCTGGGGGAAAATGCAGTACTGGCAGGGCCAGTAAACTGGTGGGTGGAGATGGGGCAGAGAAGGTGGAAAGAAGGAAATAATTTGTAGGGTCCCCCAGGGGAAGTAGGGGACCGGAAGGATAGGGGGCTTCTTCCCATCTGGTCGATCGCCAACATTGCCATTTTAGTGAGATGTGGAGGACGATGCTCGGAAGCAGCATGTAATGGATGCACCACCCGGTCCTTTCCTTGAGCAACCCAGGCACCGCCTCTCCAATACAAGGGAGGGGGGTGAAGAACTGGGGTAGAAAGGATAGACGGTGGTATTGGTAAGGCGAATTCTATTTTAGAAGGTAGATAGGGTAATCTGTCGCCAGGACCCGGCATGCCGACAGTGTGTTTGTCTTCCTGGTGCTAGGTTCTACATGTGGGGGATCCGTGTAGACGATTATTGGGTGGGGCTGGAGTGACCCGGCTGTCTTGGTTTCACATGGGGCCATGACAAAGTTAAGAGGTGGAGGTGAGGTCCTTACAATGATTTCCGAGAATTAGGGGCCAGTTAAAGCAAGGACCTCCAGGTCGTGATCAGAAATACTCCGCAGCCAACGTGCTACGCTAGGAAGGCACGAGAGCTCAGGAGTATAAATGCTTGGCTAAGAGAGTGGTGTAAGCAGATGGGGTTTGGGTTTTTAGAGAACTGTGCTGACTTTTCTGTGGCTACAGGCTCTTTATAGTGACGGATTGCACCTCATGGTGGTGGTGCACACTTTTTTTGGGGAGAAGAGGCTATAGGGGGGTGGAGGAGATTTTAAACTAGGTATGGGGGGGGAGGGAACGTTTTAAACGACACATGGTAGATAGAGAAGTTAGGGATCTGGGGGCTCGTAACACAACGGAGGTAGGAGAAGGAGGAGGGGGAGCATAGAGGATAAGGAGGCATGTACGACCTGTATGGAAGTAAATCAATTGATAATCAAACTGTTAATGTTTACAATGCAAGGGTCTGGCTGGAAAAAAAAAAACGGCGAACTTGAAATAATAATAGCCGTTAAAGGAAGTTAATGATGTCATTTGGTATAGCAAGAATCATGGCTTAATGATCTGGTTTGTTTACTGGAGGGCTGGCTGGTTTGTTTACTGGAGGGCTGACTGGTTTGTTTACTGGAGGGCTGACTGGTTTGTTTACTGAATGGCTGACACTTGTTTGTTTACTGGAGGGCTGACACTGGTTTGTTAACTGGAGGGCTGACACTGGTTTGTTAACTGGAGGGCTGACAAACTGGTTTGTAAACTGGAGGGCTGACAAACTGGTTTGTAAACTGGAGGGCTTACAAACTGGTTTGTTAACGGAGGACTGACACTGGTTTGTAAACTGGAGGACTGACACTGGTTTGTAAACTGGAGGACTGACCCCTGGTTTTTTTTGTTAACTGGAGGCTGACAAACTGGTTTTAACTGGAGGCTGACAAACTGGTTTGTAAACTGGAAGGGCTGACAAACTGGTTTTGTTAACTGGAAGTACTGACACTGGTTGTAACTGGAGGACTGACACTGGTTTGTAAACTGGAGGACTGACACTGGTTTGTTAACTGGAGGACTGACACTGGTTTGTAAAGTAGAGGGCTGACACTGGTTGCTAACTGAGGGCGACACGCCGGTTTGCTAACTGGATGTCTGAACGACTGGTTTGGTTAACTTTGAGGGTCTGACCTTGGTTTGTTAACTGGAGGGCTGACACTGGTTTGTTTACTGTATAGCTGACACTTTTTTTTATGGAGGGCTTACACTGTTTGTAACCCTGGAGGACTGACACTGTTTTGGTAAACTGGATGACTGACACTGGTTTTGTTGCCAACTAGAGGCTACACTGGTCTTCTAACTAGAGGGCTGACACGCGGTTGGTTAACTGGAGGACTGACCCTGGTTTGTTAACTTTAGGGCTGACACCCACTGGTTTTGGTTTAAGCTTAAGTGCGTGACACACTTGTTTTGTTAACTAGATGGATGACACACTGGTTGTTTAACTCAGAGGCACACACTGGTTTGTAACTAGTGCTGAGCGGTTGTACTAGCGACTATGGTTTGTTACTAGAGTGGTGACACACTGGTTTTGTATGACTATGAGGGCGACGCTGACTGAAGCTGCGTTTGTAACTGAAGGTCCTAGAACGTTTGTTATTAAGTGAGGCTGGCACAACTGGTTTGCTAACTAGCAGGGCTTGCACTGGTTTGCCCCTGAGTGGCTTGTATGACTGGAAGCTGGACTTGAATTTGTTCACGGGAGGGCTGGCTGATTTGTTAACGGAGGGGCTGCGCTGATTTGTTAACTGTAGGGCTGCCCTGGTTTGTTTACTGGAGGCTGAAACTGGGTTTGTTACTGGAGGGGGCTGACCTGTTTGTTTAACTAGAGCGCTGACACTTGTTGTTTTGGGTTACTGGAGGGACTGACACTGGTTTGTTAACTGATGGTGACCTGGGTTGTTAAGAGAGCTGATCTGGTTTGTAACATGGAGGACGACCAACTGGTTTGTAACTGGAGGGACTGACCAACTGGTTTGTAACTGGAGGACGACACCTGGTTTGTTAAACTGAGGGCTTGACCTGGTTTTGGTAACTGAGACTGACAAATTTTGTAAACTTAGACGCTGGATTAACTGACACCTGGTTTCTAAACTAGAGGGCGGACACTCTGGTTTGCTACTGAGGCGAGACTCGATTTGCCTAACTGATGTGCATTTGATTAGAGCGAACTGGTTGGTTAACTGGAGGGCTGACACTGTGGTTGTTATACTGGAGGGCTGACACACTGTTTGTTTTACGGGGGGCTAGACACTGGTTTGTAACCGGTATGAACAGGTGAACATATGTAACTGAGGCTGACACTGGTTTGTTTACCTAGAAGGCTGCACCTGGTTTGTTTAACTAGAGGCTGACCTACTGGTTTGCTTGAATGAGGGCTGAACTGGTTTCTTAACTAGAGAGCTGCCCGCTTGTAACGCTGGCTTTGCTAGACTATCTGAATGGTTTTGCATGGGCTGACTCTGATTGTTACTCGTGAATGGTATGTTACCGAGGCTGTTTTGTTACTGGGGCGGCTGGTGACTAGCTGGGTTGCTTACTGGAGGGCTGACCTGGTTTGTCTTACTGGAGGGCTGCGCTGGTTTTTTTACTGAAGGCTGAACTGGTTTTGTTTACTGAGGCTGTCACTGGGGGTGTTTACTGGAGGGCTCGGTTTACGGGGGGGGGCATGCGCTGGTTTTGTTATACTGGGGCGTACACCAGTGACTACTGGTTTTAACTGAAAAAAAGGCTGACACATGTTTTGTAACTAGGGGGGAGACATACTAACTGGTTTGTTAACTTGGGTGATGACAACCCTGGGTGTAAAGGGCTACCTGGTTTGTTAACTGAGGCTTTACACACTCGGCTGTTGTACATAACTGGACGGAACTACACTGGTTTGTTACTATGAGGGCTGAACTAACTTTCGTTTGTTGAGCGACTAGGTTGGTACTGACGGACCACCTGGTTTTGTTCATACGTGGGCTGACGCACTGGTTTGTTAACTAAGGGCTGACGCACTGGTTTTAACTAAAGGGCTGAGACCACTGTTTGTTAACTAGAGAGGCTTGACTCCACGGTTTTGTCTAGAAGCCATGGGTTCTAGGGGCGGCACTGGTTTTGGCTGAACTAGTAGGGACTGACTGGTTATTTACTGGAGGGCTGGACTGGTTTTTTACTGGAGTGGCTGGCTGGTTGGTTTACTGGAGGGCTGCATGTTTGTTATACTGGGAGGACAACTGGCTGTTTGGTTACTGGAGGGCTGACATTGTAAACTAGGGTCTGTTTGAACTGGTAGGCTGAACTGGTGTTTGTTATACTGCGATGGCTGACAACTTGTTGTTTATCTGGAGGCTGACAACTGTGTTTGTTACTGGAGGGCTGACACTGTTTGTTACTGGATGTCTGACAGTTTGTAAACTGGGGACTGACAAACTCCCGGAAGTTGATAGGAGCGACACTTGGTTTTGTTAACTGAAGGACTGACAACTGGTTTTGTTTAACCAGGCTTGAGACTACACTGGTTGTTACTGGGATTACTACACTGGTTTGTTAACTGAGGCTGACAACAATGGTTTTGGTTAACCCTGGGGCGCTGACCACTGGTTTGTAACTATGGAGGGTGTACTCACGTTTTGTTAACTTAGGGTCCTGGTGACTGGAGCTCACTGGTTTTGTTAACTGGAGGACACTGTTGTACGGGACTGACCTGGGTTTGTAAAGCTAGGGGCTAGCATACTAGGTTTTCTACTGAGGGCTGACATCTGGTTGCCTACTGAAGGGCTTGACACGGTTTGTGTAATGAGGGGCTGACATGAGTTGTTTGACTTCTGGGAGGCTGCTGGTTTGTTTACTGGAGAGCTGGCTACTGTTTTGTTGTTACTGTGGCTCGTTTTACTGGGCTGACACTGGTTTTGTTTGTCAACTGGAGGGACTGACCTGGTTTGTACTGGAGACTGACCTTGGTTTGCCCACTAGAGGGCCTACACTTGTTTTAACTAGAGGTCTGACACTGATGGTTGTTAACTGGAGGGCGACCACTGGTTTGTTCAATTGAGGGCTGACACACTGGTTTGTTTACTAAGGGCATGCCCACTGGGTTGTAACTGAGGGTGACAAACTGGTTTGTTACTGAAAGGAGCTGACACCGTTTGTAGACGTGGAGGCTGACCACTGGTTTGTACTGCGCGGCTGACACTAAAGTTTTAACTGGAGTACTGACACTTGTTTGTAAACTAAGGCTGACAACTGGTGTGCTAACTAAAGTTGCTGACACTCTGGTTGCAACTGGAGGGCTTGGACACTGGGTTTGTTAACTGATGGGCGTGACACGGTTTGTTTACCTGGAGGGCTGACCCTGGTTTGTTTCTGGAGGGCTGACACTGTTTTTACTGAGGCGCTGACACTGGTTTGTTTACTGGAGGCTGACCCTGTTTTGTTTACTGGAGGGCTGACACTGGGTTTGTAACTGGAGGACTGACACTGTTGGCTAACTAGAGGGCTACAACCTGGTTGCTAACTGGAGGCTGACTGATTTGGTTACCTGGAGGGCTGACACGGTTTTGTGTAACTGGAGGGCTGCACTGGCTTGTTAACTGGAGGGCTGACCTGGTTTGTTTACTGGAGGGCCGACACCTGGTTTGTTTAACTGAGGGCTGAACACTGTTTGGTTTTTCACGGAGGCTGACCTGGTTTGTTTACTGGAGGGCTGACAACTGGTTTTGTTTCTGAGGGCGGACACTGGTTTTGTTTTATCTGGAGGGCCTGACACTGGTTTGTTCACTAGGGGGGGGAGACCTACTGGTTTGTTACTGGTGATGAACAACCCCCTGAGGGAATGAACAACTGGTTTGTAACCTAGAGGACTGACACAACTGTTTGTTTAACTATAGGGCTGACACGCTGGTTGTTCCTAGGGTGCTGACACACTGTTTTGTTAACTAGAGGCTGACCGCACTGGTTTTTTTTAACTAGAGGGCTGGCCGCGCTGGTTTGCTAACTAGAGGGGCATGACTGGTTTGTTTACTGGGAGGGCTGGCTGGTTTGTTTACTGTAGGGCTGGCTGGTTTGTTTACTGAGGGCTGCACTGGTTTGTTAACGTGGGGGAGGGACAAACTGGTTTTTACTAGGAGGGCTGACTGATTTTGTTAACTGGAAGGCTGACACTGGTTTGTTAACTGGAGGGCTGAAACTGGTTTGTTTACTGGGAGGGCTGACACTGGTTTTGTTAACTGGAGGGCTGAACACTGTTTGTTTACTGGAGGGCTGACACTGGTTTGTTCACGGGTCAACATGCTGGTTTGTAAACGGGGTGTCTGACAAACCCTGATGGAGGACATATGGTTTGTAATGAAGGACTGACACAACTGGTTATTTTTAACCGGGCTGACACACTGTTTTGTTAACTAGATAGCTGACCCACTGTTTTTGTTTAACTAAAGGTTGACACCATCTGGTTTGTTAACTAAGGGCTGACGCACTGTTTTGTTAACTAGAGGGCTGACTGTTTTCTAACTGGAGGTCGGCTGGTTTTTTTACTGGAGGGCTGACTGGTTTTTTTTACTGGGAGGCTGACACTGGTTTGTTCACGGGGGAGACAAACCCGGATGGATGACATACTGGTTTTGTAACTGAAGGACTGACACTGGTTTTGTTACCTAAAGTGCTGACACACTTGGTTTATTACCTAATGGCTGCACACTGGTATTGGTAACTGAGGACTGACCAACAAACATGGTTTTGTTAACTAGAGGTCTAACATGCTGGTTGATAACTGGAGAGTTGACACACTGGTTTGTAACGGAGACTGACACTGGTTTTTAACTAGAGGCTGACACACTGGTTTGTTAACTAGAGGGCTGACACACCACTGTTTGTTACCGAGGGCTGACTTGATTTTGTTTACTGGAGGGTTCACTTGTTTGTTAACTGGAGGGCTAGAACACTCGCTTGTTGGAATACTGGAGAGTTGACACAACTGTTTTGTAAACCGGAGGACTGACAAACTGGTTGTTAAACTGGAAGATTGACACATCTGTTTTTGTTACTAGAGGGATGACACGCTGTTTGTTTCTGGGGAATGACACTGGTTTTTTTAACTTGAGTGCTGACACGCTGGTTTTGTTTACTGGAGACTGACACTAACTGGTTTGGTTTACTGGAGGGCTGACCTGGGTTGTTTACTGGAGGGCTGACACTGGTTTTTAACTAGGGGGGGGAACAACTGGTTTTGTTAACTGGGTGATACAAACCGGAGGGATTACATACTCCCTTGTTTTGTTAAACTGAAGGACTTACAAACTGGGTTTGTACCTAGAGGACTGACACACTGTTTGTTTTACTAGGGTTACACTCTGGTTTGTTTAACTAGGGGGGTCTTAACAACACTTGGTTTGTTACTAGAGGGCGACGCACTGGTTTGTTAACTAGAGGGCTTGATGCCTGGCTTGTTAACTAGAGGGCTGCTGCACTGGTTTTTTAACTAGAGGGCTTGACGCACTGGTTTTTTAACTAAGGGCTGGCGCACTGGTTTGCTAACTAGAGCTGACTGGTTTGTTTACTTGGGAGGGGCTGGCTGGTTTGTTTACTGGCTTACCGGTTTGTTAACCTGGGGGAGACAAACTGATTTGTTAACTGAGGTCGTGACTGATTGTTAACTGAGGGCTGACGACTGGTTTTGTTAACTGGATGGCTACACTGGTTTGTTCAAACTGGAGGGCTGAAACTGGTTTGTTTAATGAGGGCTGACCACTTGGTTTGTTAACTGGAGGGCTGACACTTGGTTTGTTTACTGGGGGCTGACACTGTTTGTTAACGGGGGGCAGACATGCTGGTTTGTAAACTGGGTGAATGACACCCCGGAGGGAGGAAACCTAATGGTTTGTTAAACTGAAGGACTGACCCACTGGTTGTTAACCAGGGGGCTGACACACTGTTTGTTTAACTAGAGAGCTGACACACTGTTTGTTTAACTAAAGGGGTGACATCCCTGGTTTGTTCACTCAGGCTGACTTGTGTGCTACTGGAGGTCTGGCTGGTTTGTTTTAACTGGAGGGCTGACTGGTTTGTTTCTGGATGCCTGACACTGGTTTGTTGAACTGGGGAGGACAAACCCCGAGGATGACATACTGGTTGTAAACTAATGACTGACACTGGTTTGTTAACTACAAGCGCTGACACACTGGTTTATGTATCTACCTAGAGGGCTGACACACTGGTTTGGTACCTGTAGGGCTGAACACACTGGTTTTGTTAACTAGAGGGCTAACATCTGGTTTTGATAACTGGAGGGTGACACACTGGTTTTTGTAACTGAGGACTGACACTGGTTTTTACTAAGGGCTGACTACACGGTTTGTTTAACTAAGGGCGGACACCTGGTTTGTTAACTAGAAAGGCTGACTATTTTTGTTTACTGGAAGTGGTTGACACTGTTTTGTTAACTGAGGGCTAACACCTGGTTTGATACTGGAGAGTTGCACCCTGGTTGTAACCAGGGGACTGACAACTGGTTTGTAAACTGAAGATTGACCCCCCCACACTACTGGTTTTGTTAACTAGAGGCTTGAAAAAACAGGGTCGTTGGTTTGTTTCTTTGGGAATGACACTGGTTTGTTACCTTGAGGGGCTGACACCGCTGGTTTGTTTACTGGGAGACTGACCTGGTTTGTTAACAACTGGAGGGCTGAGAAGCTGGTTTGTGAACTGGAGGCTCCCCATTGGTCCCACAAGGATCTTGAGAATCCCCCCCAAACCTATACCTACCTCTGATCCTACTATACTTACCAGCCCTCGTTCCATCCCAACTAGTAATGCTTTCTTACACAAGCCGAAGGGACCAACAGCTGCTCATGATGGCTGAGCCTCAACCTCTGGGGCCTGTGCTTAGGTGGATCGGGGACAGGATTGGGAATGTTGGGTGGGTTGGGGAGTACTACACCTGGGGGCCACTAGTGCAGCCCGCACGCGTGCTCATGTTTGGTACCCCTGAATAGCAGCTGCCCACCATTCTGGCCCACTGTTCTAAGCAGGGAATCTTCCTTGCCCTGAGTACTCCAACCTCTTCTATTAAGGTTTGAAGAAGTGAGATACTAAGAGCCATTTGTGCCGTAGCCTCCCAGCGTCTTCCAGCATTTCCATTCTTCTCTTACTTAGGTGCTCTGATTGAGAAGAGTCAGAGTCAACAAGTTGTGGTATGAGCCGGAAACTTCAGCCCTGTCACAAGTGGCTTTCTGACAGTAGAATGCTGGGGATTATATATTTCCCTAATGTTATGTCAAACCTGTGCTATTTTTGGGGCAAAGTTACTTTTAATCATAATAAGGTCCACACCCTCCCATTGATATACCAGGGTAAGGGCCTAAACACTAGACCCTTACCTCTGGGAAAATATCTTGTCACAATATACTTACCAGATGTCTTGATACCGAAGTCAGTTCTTAGGCTTTGGACTTCAGATAATTATAATTTTGGCAAGAGCTTATTTCCTCAGGGTTTGAGAAGGACCTAGCCCTTTTACATGTAAAATGCTGAGGAACACACCTTTCAGAATTCTATTGGCCCTTTTCGGCGCCCTGCACTGTAGTATCGGGAGCTTATCATGATAGTAAATGTGTGGCAGCCCCAAAATTTAACACATAGAGACCTATCATGACTGTGGTGTAAGCCGCATCTTAAAGGGCAAACTAAGTAATAAATGGGCTAGACACAAAGTCATTGTGCACTGTACACAATTCCACCTACTCAAGTGACATCCACCCAATACATGAAGATTTATGGTTTTTATGGTTTTTTGAAAGGTGTCCCTGGGGGGCTGCACTCTTGACACTCCTCTCCTCCTCCCTTTTCACACGGGTTATCACCCATGTCTTAATAGCCTCACCTAGGGACTGAGGTAAATCTCTATTTTTGCATGCATACTTGCTCAGAACAATACAGAACTATTAATACTGCAGATGCAGTAACGTTCGCCCTCGACGTTACTTGCATTCTGTTACATTTATCCACCAGGGTGTTGGGATTTTGTGGGAGTGTAGCCCACACTCAGTACGAGTGCAAGAGGACTGTACATTTTGACTAATTAATACGCACCTACATTAGATTGAAAAAAGTACTGCACTTTTTACTGTGCACATAAACTCATATCTGATGCATCCACGCTCCTTTGGACTGACAGCTGAAGGCCTCTGTAATCACTGAGTTCAGCACAGTAAGGGAAATTTTCAAACACCATACATTCCACCGCTGTCACGATTTCAAGTACAGCAAAAACTGCAACACAGCAGAAGGAGTCTATATACTGCACACACACATCCCTTACCTTCAAGCTATTTACCTCAACTTCACTTGTTGTGTTAGCCAATATCAAGATTCTTAATACTGTGATATTCTATTTCCATACATTAAGGTTTGTACACACACTGTAGCAACATCCTTTCAGCAATAATCCGGGCTGTGTAAATGGGCACCTTTATTTATCGGCCGATATACCGGTCGGATCCCGCGATTGGAACGTGTGTACGAACCCTTTAGTGATTTTTGTCTGATTAATATGTAATGTACTCTACCAGGGGTTTTAGTGTTCCATTCCATCATAATAGATCATGAATACGGAACAAACTAACCACCTAGTGTGCCATTCATCTTCTAATCTAATCAAAATAAATATGGCTATGGGTGGAAACATTAAAAAAGAATTCAACAGTCTATCAGCTTTTTATATTTCCTTGTCCATCAGCTGTCACATCACTCCGTCACATTACTACTATCCTTGCTAAGTAATATAAATGCCATTTATTTTAGATTAATATAAAATTCATACTCCTAGCAGTAATGATTACAAGGTATAACAAGCATCATGTCAAATGCCGTCTGAACTGGGGGTCTGCAGAGTCAGTCGGCCCTTAACTCTCGAATTGTGTACAAAAATGGTTATTCAAGTTTTAATGTGGGACATTTTTTTTATGTGGATTGTTATGATGGTTTTCAGGATCAGTATGGAACAAGTACTGAGCTTTTTTTAACAAAGATACTTAAAGGTTTTTTTTCCATCCTGTTTTCTGTAGAACCAAAGCAGACGCAAACAAGTCATTATTATTGCGGCTGTTGTTGCTTGGTGGTTCGGTTCTATGTGGAGTAATTGGGTTCGTTGTGTATAAGAAACGTGCAGGTCATAAAGAAGAAGTACAGCAAAAATGTAAGAGCACGTATGGACTAACACTCAACAGAGGCCGATATCCAACTGCCGTGTCCCACTGCAGGAGAGATCCAATGGCAATACATATTATGAATGAGAACACACGCAAAAATTGGTGATGCTGCTCAACTGTTCCACAAGGACTACTCCCTGCCCGCACGTTTAGGATCAACCTTTATTTATGTACAAACATCACATGTGGGCACACATGGAACATGGCATATGGCCTCCCTCACGTTCATGTTGCACTGTGCACATGTTGATGTTTGATTATACTTGAGTATAAATCAACCTCAACTTGTTTCACCTTGACTCGGGTCACTCACTGTTAATCCAGTAATCCGTTCTGCTGCTTGGCGCTTCCACAGCCACTGTTCTGTGGCCTGAGGTCACTACTTGGCGGCCGGTCTATAAACTTCCCAGCGCTCCGATTAGTGAGTCAGGCACCAAATAGAACATGGATACAGATCTAGATTGCTGATTGATCGCGACAGCTGATTACCGAGTAACCAGTACACACAGGCAAGTCCTTCTCCCCCCGAACTGGGATGGGGGGTGAAGTGCTTGCCAGCTGCAGATTTTTGGAAACTTAAACTCCGCACCAAACCGGGTCCGGGTTTTAAAGAGCTGATCGTGCGTAGGTTTCTTCATCCGCGTTTTTTGGGATCAGCTCTTTAAAAAGGGTGAATACTTCAGGATATGGCCTTCTGGTGGGCCCTACTACTGTCGGGGCCCCCAACTGTTTCTGGGTGGAGGAGGCGGTAGTTACGCCCACTGAATCAAATGGTATTTGGGGGCTTTATCCTTAGTGTGTTGTCCCAGCCTTAATTTGGAAGGAAAGACTCATGGCATCTTACGGGTTGAAGGCTCCTGCAAGATGCTAATTGTACCGCCATTTGGTTAACCATGTCTATTATTATTTTTTTGGGGTTTAGTGGTTCTGATGGGGTGGTGGTCTGTACATGTCACCATGTATAGAGTCCTGTTTTGGCATTCCCGCAGTATGTGTTCAAATTTAATGTAAAAACCTTTTTTGCCACAAGGGAAGCAAAACTTACCACAGCAAAACTGTGCTGGCGCTGTGTCCAAAAAAAATCATTTATTTTTATATAATTTATTGTAAGGGACGTGGGGGCCCCCGCTTCTGACTATGGCCCCATTGGTCTAATCCACTCTGCTCTCTTTTGATATTTAGAAACATATCAACACATTTTCCTGCGTTAATCTGGCACTATCGCAGTGTGTTTTTTTTGTAATGTAAGCGCACCTGCTATGTATCCCCCGACCCCTGGACACCGGGGGATTTTCCTTTTCTCCTTCTTATGTCGCTATCCCGCTTTTACTGTATACCGACAAAGTTATAACATTATTAGTATTTGTAAGATTTTTCCCCCAATACTTTCCCCAACCGTTGACCCACTCAGCCAATGATGATTCTCGACAATTCTTGCTGTCAAACTTGTTCAGCTTGCTTTAACCTGTCTGTCAGAAAGCCTAATTTTAAGTGCTAGCAAAATAGAGGTCCATAGTCCTGCCTGTGCAGCTGCAATAATTACCACCTCACTGCTGAATCTTAGGTTGCCAATGGGCCTATCAATCGGTTTATCACCCCATATATTATTATGTATGACCTTGCTTTAGGCAGATCCTTTTGCATATGGAGCTGCCCAAATGCGGAAGTATGGTTTTAATTACATTGTAAGAACAAAGCAGATAATAGCTGGAGAAAGCAGAGTTTAAACAGAGAATAAGCAAATGTTTAAAACCAACAGTTTTTTTTATAGATTTGGAGATTAATGTGTCCCCATAGTGAACCAGCTAATTATGTAACTTGGTCTGAAAATATTTTTTTTTCCTTAGGGAAAAGGACCCCGCCATTAACGTACGGGGAGTACAGCTGCACTTACAGGAGAAAGCTTGAGACACAAAATTACCCTGCTCTTAAAGGGTATGTCCAACCCTTGAAGGCCCTCTGCTTGCGAGTACATGCAAGCAGAGGGCGGAGAACCCGCAGTCGTGTCTGTGTTGGCTGAAGCGGCAGCCAATCAACGACGTGGTTGCCGGATTTCATGCGGCGTAGGAAAGAGGGAAGGTAGTAATGTTTGGGGCACTTTCTAAAATTAAAAATATACGGTTGGGTGCTTGTGGGACAGGGGAAGATTATATGGAAAGGGTTTTTATGCTAGGGGAGGGAATCCTAATCGGGAGGGGATGAGGGGAGAAGGGCTGTGCAGTAACGCATGCCAACCTTCGCCGAGGCCCGATAGGAGGCAGAGTCCTATATGGACTATGCAGTACTACTGGTGGGCAGTTTTGGGAACTTTGGGGTGGGCTACAGTGAGAACATTATGGAGCTGGGATGGTGAGGTACGGATTTTATTACACTACATGATGGGGGGCCATTACTTGGGTGGTATTATAGTTTTTTGTTGGGGTGACTGCCCTTTAACATTGAATAAGGGAAGCCATGCAATTTGTCAATTGAATGCGGGAATTTGTGTGCATTGGTTTGTGTGTTCTCCAATCAATCAGTGTGTGTGGATGGGTTAAAATAGTGAAATATTTGCTTGAATTTAAAGGGCATGTCCCCCCTAAAAAGTAATTCATATCCAGATTAAGCACCCTCCCAAACTCCCGTTCCATTGTACTACCTCCCCAAAGATTCCCAGCAACATAACGGTGAAAGACCCGGTCCCTAGATGCTCTGCTTCCCTGTCCGACAAGCTGTGTGTCCTCCCTGGAGCAAGGGGTTGCACCCATGTGGCAGTGGCTGGTTCTGTAAGTATTTTTTCCGAGCATCTTTGGGAGATAAGTAAATGGAACTGGAGTTTTGGAGGGTTGCTTATCGTGTATTGAAATTTTTTTTATGGTTGGACATGTCCCCAGGTGTGTCCTTGGGATTAACATAGCACGAATAAATATAGCTTGCTTTAGATAGGCAAGATCCACTACGACAACATTTTTTTTCAGATTTTAAATCCGAGCTGTAATCTGGTTTTGAAATAAAATTTTAACTCAGGCATGTACAGTGAAGGTCTGTCACTCAAACCAGGTATTCTAATTGGTGTGCCCTCCCCATACCTCCTACACTAAGCTCTCTCCCTCCAAATGATCCTACCTGTGTCACAATCATGTTGATTCGGCTATTTGTATGGTAAATTTATGTTCTAATCATGTAATATATGTTATGATCCGCAAATTTTAATGTTTTTGATCTATATATTGTAATGTGATGGTCAGTTCCCCATCTCTAAATTAATTATTTATCTGTCTGGACAAGATCTTTTTTTTATTTGGTTAATATGTGGATACACGGTCACTTCATATGTATAGTTAGCCAGTTGAAAGGACATCCTTAGTCCCAGCCGTCAGTTCTAACCAACTCCAGACCCTGACTCTGGCGGGGGGGGGGGGGTTATGTTGTGTGCAGGCTTGACCAGTTGGTTTGTGTTGAAAAGTCGTGTCGGGTGAAGTACATGGATAGAAAATTGGTTAAGAATAGGAGCCGAGAGTAGTTTGTTTAATGGTGCTTCATCATTTATGGACCTAAATTGCTAAGTGGGGTGCCACGTTTTCTTTGTTGGGCCGTTTTTTTTCGCTTCTATTAATCTATTTATTAATGATTTTGGAAGTGGTATTGTCCCAAGTTTTCGTGTTTGCTGACGACACAAAACTTGTCGACCATTAAAAACTTCAGAGGATGTGCATCGTTGTCAAAGGGTATCTAGATAGATTATCACATTGGGGGCTGCTTAAGTGCAGATGAAATTCAATGTTGATAAATGTAAGGTGGAGCATTTTGGCTTAAAAATCTTGTGTACTTAACTATAAATGGCTCTTGTGTTAAGAATGATCCCTGTTGGAAAGGGCTCAGTGGATTTTGGTGGATAACAAACTTAAGGTGAGCAAGCCAGTGCCGGCGGCAAAGCCAGAGCACAAATGGTATTGTCTTGTATAAAGCGAAGGTATGGTTCAAGGGAGGAAAATGTAATTCGCCCTCTTTACAAAGCATTGGTAAAGGCCTCAGTTGGAATATGCATGCAATGTTGAATCCTGTTGTAGCAAAAAGGACATCTTGAAATGGAAAGGGTTTCATAGAAGGCAACTAAATAACTAAGGGGATTTGGGGGCTTGAATATGAAGAGGACTGGAAAAGTTACAATTATGTCACGCTGGAGAAAGGCGCTTGCTTGGGGACTGATTACTTACTGTGTATAAATACATTAACCGGGCCATACAATAAACTATCTGGGGCATGGTTCACCATAGACCATTTCAACGGACACGAGGACATCCCTTAAGACTTGAAGAAAAAAGGTTTCGGCTTCAAGCTCGGAAAGGTGTTTTCAACTGTGAGAACGGTAATGCTATGGAACTGGCTCCAGTGACGTTGTAATGGCAGGTGTCAATTGGTCATTTCAAAAAAAAGCTGATGATTTTTCTTTTTTTCTTGCAAACAAGGAATGTTGCAAGTTCCTCTGGTATTGATACATAAAGTAAGAGTTTGATCCAGGGAATTTCCAAATGCCCCTTGGAGTCAGGAAGGAATTTTTTTCCCCCCTTCTAAATTTGGTGGGGTTTTTATTGGCCTTCCTCTGGATCAACATTAGGCATGGGGAAATGAGATATTGCTAGATGGGTTGGACTGGATGGACGTATGTCTTTATTCAACCTCAAATACTATACTATACTATAACTACGCGGGAGTGGTTTTAAAGAATAGTTCACCAAAAAGTGAACTATTCCTTTATAATCAGTGATGAGACCGGAGTAAAGGGACCTATTCCTTCCCTTCCGTTCTTAAAGCACTTCAACCAGGGAACCAGGACCGAAGTTAAGTTTCATTACCTCCACCACCGATCCACCGCTGCTCCATTGATAACGCCGACTACTTCCTGGTTTAGTTGCAAACCTATACGCGCATCGCGATATTGCACGCTATAGTAAACTAAACCTGAAAGCAGTCTGCGTTTTCATGGAGCAGCGTGGATTCGTGCCGAGGTAATGAAACTTACCTTGGTCCGGGATCCTGGTGAAGTGATGAAGAACGGAAGGGAAGGAAAGGTCCTTTACCCTCCACAATAATGCAAAAGTGTGGAGTGAAGACATGCAGCAACACACATACCTCAAGTAAGCCCTACTTACAACATATTTAATTTATAGATTACGATAAGGAAAGTAATTTTTTGTATAGTGTCCCTTAATTATTTTAACTTTAGATCAATTTTTTCTAAGGGTGAACATATGGTTACGTTTAACTACCAAATAACTGTAACACAGGACATTTTATACTAGCAAATATTTTGTATATTGTAAGTGCATTCTTTACCAATTAAAATATCGTATGTTTTATGGGGAGATCTTTCTTGCTTTTACTTTTAGTATAAAAGAGGGACGGATAAATGTGTTCTTTCTGTTTTTCAGTTTTAGCGAAGCTGCAAAGAAGATTCTCCAGCCCATCCATACAACTTAAGGTAAGAAAAGCAGATAAAATTTAAATGAACATAGTAAAAAGATTCTTATCATGTTGGCATTAAGACAATACACATTATTGGTAGACATACCCCCTGATAGGCAGGATACAACTTCCCTGGAATCTAAATACCTGTAGGAGAATACACACGAATAAGCATAGATACACCTGATGGGTAGAAATACAACTGATTGGTAGACATATCAACCTGATGTTACACCGGGTAAGTGAACTATACCCTGATGGTAAGATTTACACGTGATAGAAAAAATACAACCCTGATTCTGATGGGGTAGCATACCCCTCCCTGAGGGTAGACATACACCGCTGGGAAACATAAACCTGATGGGAAATGTACACTTGATAAATAAGACCCTGATTCTGATTGGTAGACATCCCCCTCCCCTGATGGTAGACCGGACACCTTGTGGGAAAACATAAACCTGATGGGAACATGTACACCTATGGAAAGAATACAATACCACCTGATTTCTGATAGTTATACATACAGAAAACAAATTCCAAATGCCCACTTACCCTCAAGGTTGCAGACTCCCAAAAACTTCCTACTTTTCCCCAGGGAGTACAGAAAATCACTGAGAAACCCTGATGGGCAGACACACACCCTGATGGGCAGACACACACCTGATGGGCAGACACACAACCTGATGGGCAGACACACACCTGATAAGCAGACCTACACTTTCTGGTAGACCATACGCCTGAATGTGTACACAATTTACATTTTGTTCTGTGCATAAAACGTATTTTTACATTAATTTTTTATTAGTTCATTGACTACACCAAATGACTACAACCAAGAATGACCGTCTCAGCATTGCATCTTGCCTTATTTAACTAACAATATACATTGAGAAATTAGCTAAGAGATGCAGTCTCAAATTATCCTTCTCAAATTCACCCTAATCCGATTATGGTAACATTATTAGAGGCTGGAAATAAAGGTTTCATACTGTGTGTTTATACTGACCTTAATGATTTTCTTACAACTGAACTGCAAAACCAACTCCAGCTGCATTGTATGCGAACCACGTTAGTACAATACTGCACGTGGTGAGTTATTCTACACCAGTCGTAAGATAACTGATGTTGTTTCATAAAACATGAGCATAGAGGTGTTTTATATTGAGTAAGAGGTGCGGTATACAAAATTCGACACGTGGTCTTTTATAATACACACTTCTCAAAAAAGTACACCCCAGCAACACCTTTTTGGCACGGCTCCAACTTAATAGGTGCCAAATCCGCCCAGCCCTCCCCTCAGGCCACAGCATTACGGCAATGCAAAAGTTGGAGAGCACTTCATTGTTCAGTGATTATTCAGCAAAAAACTACAACGTTTCTGGGGATGTAACGTTCCCTTCCTCGGTTTACCCGTGTGCACACCCCTTCCACCTTATATACCTTGTCCCACCCCTTGTGATGTGCATAAGTGATAATATTACCAATTCAATAGTGATATTATTATACAGATTTATAGTTTAATATCACTTGCTTTGTCTTATAAATACACAAACACCCCTCATGTGTCTAGTCACCTGCCAAAAGCATTTTTGTATGATGTTATATGTGTAAATTTTTCATTTTTTGCATGACTTTTTAATGAGCGCAACAGCAGCACATAAAAGCAAGCAATGTTAGCCCAACATTTGAATGTATCCAGAGCCACAAGTGTTAATATAAACTCTGGGAGCATATTTCCTCTTCCAAATCTCCCCTTACAATAGAAGTTTCACAATGTTGCTTACCAAGGCTCCGCCTGACATAGCAGGATTTTCTTTTTTTCATTCTTATTATTTCATCATTGTATCTTTGGCCAGGATGTCTATCATGGATGAAGTACCAGAGAGCCATTTGATGCTTTATGCACCTTTATTGATGCAGAGTTTCTATGGGTGTAGTAGCGTCTGGGATTTCGAGAGTGGGCCCTCTCTCGTTGTATATAATGTTATATTTTTACCATGTGATTGGTCCATCACTAGCCCTGACCCACCCTGGGGGGCCATCCCCCCGCCCCCCCCCACAACACCAGCGTCCCAAGTAGACACTGTTTTACTGCCATGAAAGTGGGCACACTTTTTTTGTCAGATCTTATAGAGAGTTTCAGGGAAAAAACATGATTGAGCCTTATTATAATTCTTATTCCCCCTTTTCCCTGAACCTTCGCGTAAGTATTGCTCCCCCCCCCCACCCTTGCGCCTCTTTCCTTAGCCTTTAGTTAGCGAGCCACCATTGGGCACGCTCCGAGGAACTTGTGTGCCCTGTCAACCGTGAATACCAGTGAGAGATTAATAGCTGTGAATTTTCTTTAAGCCCGTGTCTAGAAAGGTCCTCTGGATCACGGCCATCTTTAACCTTCTGAGTATGTCAACCGGTATATTTTAGCGGCGGGATCTGTCTCCAGGTCGTCCAGCTTTGTGATGTTTGAGCCTGTAATTACTTTTGAAGGGCCAACGCTTTCCCTGGGATGGTCTGACCAGGTCTTCATTTTTTTGAGACCCATTCTTCCAGGTCCCACACCTGAGTTGGTCGAGCAAATCTGTACATCTGTCTGAGAAGTCACCGTCCCCAGATCCTCTATTAGCCACGTTAGGGACACTTTGGTGTCTTGGTATGGAAGTAGGATCCTGTGCAGGGAAAGGCTTCCCCAGTATCTGAAGATGTAGTAGTCATGGCAGTTGGTTCGCGGACAACTGCACCTTGGCTTTTCAGGGGGTGATTCATTGTTGACTTTGCGTTTTCAGGGGGTGACTTTCCAAGTTTTTGAATATGGAGTAGATTTGCTCAGTTGATTCCCTACTTTGGTGTCTCTGCCATCAAGTCGTTCTGCTCAGTTTAGATGGGTAGGTTTTGACGTCTGGAGAGCTCCTATGTCTCCCCATTTCTGCTCCGAATGCCATGTTGGCCACGCCCCCCCACTGTCGTAAATTTAACAGATAAGTTTTTCGAGTTAGAATAAAACCTAGTGGTAGGACCTAGCAGTTTAGGTCCACAACCCTGCGTACTTTCAAGGGAGGGGGTTGTATTAGACACTATTGTTATTCCTTTAATTGATTTATTTGAAATAAGCTGTGGTATTCATATAATATTTTTTATTTATGATTTATTTTCTTGCCGTTTTATTAAATGACATATAAATTCCCCTCTAATTTCCTTTGTCATATATTTTTTTTTATTTCCTAGATCTTTTGGTTCCATTTTGGGGAAATACAGATTGTCAAGCTGAAATACACAATAATCATATTGCCTTTTCCATGTACCATGTCAACTGAAATATTTTTCATTTACATTACAGATCAGAATAGTTATCCATATTAACCCTTCAACATCATTGCTATTTTCAGAATCAGTTGGGTTGGGATTTATTTTCTTGTTGTAATTGACTTTGTTTAACCCTTGTAATGATGCATTTGATTTAGTGTGAAAGAAATAAAATTACATTTCTTCGCTTGTTTTTTGCGGAAATTAAGATAAAGTTTGACAAATACCCGCAGAACATGATGTTTCCATGAAATGTTTAAAATGAAATTGAAATGTTCGACTTTTGTTTATTAATTATGAATCCCTTTATGTGCCATCTGTTTTTTTCGCTCACTCTCTGATGACCCAGTCTTATTCTCTCTGTGGTGGCTGTCTGCGTATTAAGTTTTTAAGAGTAACTTAGTTTTTTTAATTTATGGCACCCGGAATGTATTTGGATAACATTATAACAATACCACCCCATTAAATTATCCTCCCAAACTGCTTTCCTCCTCAACCTGGTGGGTACATTATGTTTGCTGGCATAATTCCTTAAGTTCTGATCACTGGTCCATTCTGCCGTCAAAGTCCTCACCCTGGGCACAGCTAAATGGGGCAAGGTAGGGGGTAATTTTTACTTATATATAATGTGCAGAAGTATCTTTGCACTCTTGTTTTATACTTTAAAAGGCATGCCCCCCCAAACTAAAAATTTTACCCGTGGGGCAGTACCTTACACTTCTCTCCAAATGGGTCTCCTGCTTTTCAAAGTCCCAGAAAGTGAAGAGTAGGACGCTTCTGTTTGTCTTCCAGTCCTGTATTTCCTTGTCCTCCAGGATACGGCTTTGCTGGCTTTGCAGGGGAGCCCTCCCTTCCGCCCACCTTCAGATCATTTCACTGCTGACTCTTCTCTACCATTGAAAAAACTTTTCCGTAGTGTACAAATATGTAGGGTCCCCCATGCCCCCCCCACCTCGTGTTTTGTAGCAGCCACCGAACCAGACTTAGCTCTCTGCATAGACAGCAGCCGCATGTGTTTATTGGCTGAATCTCAGCCCCTCACAGACGCCGCTCCGGTTGCGGCCTCTGTTTAGCAAACCTGAGCTGGGAGCAGTGCCCACAGGAAAGATCGCTGGTAAGTCTGGTATTCGGGGCCCTTTTTTAAAATCTAACTCAGCAGTTAGGGGTGGGCTGGGTCCCCTACACGAATGGAAAAGTTTGTTTCTGGGGTGGAGATGCCCTTTTAAAATTTTCATTCTTGCAGTGTTTTTTAAGAGATTTTCCTTTTTCCGTACAGAACTGCACAGATTATATTATAAACTAATAAATTTATAAGTAGCACAATATCCCTTATCTTAGAAATATCCATATATAACACCATGTTTTGTTTGTGTCTGCTAGCAGGCATAAGTATCATCCTGAATGTTAATGATATTATTTGTTTATGTGTGTCCCCCATAGTGATTAATAACTCCTACAAACCCTGCACACATCCATAATAGTAAATAAAAGCAACTGATGTTTTTACAAAACCCAGATTATTTAGTAAATAATAACAGACTCTTATAACAAGGTTGAAACAGTCAAAATCTGCGTGGTGCAGTTTCCTTCTGTTTTTTAACTATAAATAAATCTTTTAAATATTTCTTTGTGTCTCTTGTGCGTTTTGCTGTACAACTACATAAAGAAATTCTCTAAATGTCCAACAGTTTTAAGAAAGGTTTAGTAGACAATCTGGATTTAGCCTCTTGGGAACCTCCACTGCTATGATTATTCCTGCGTGCATGAAACTGCAGCATGGGGCCAGACTGGCACCTCGCGTCCCTGATTGGCTGAGAGGCAGCAAATCACGTACGCGGCTGCAAATAACGCCGGGGAAGAGTAAGGTAAGTAGAGTTCGGGGGACTTTCGAAAAATTTATATAGCGTTTTGGGTCGGGGAAGGGAGCTAACTATGTTCCAAGGTTTTGTACACTAGTGGGAGGGAGAAGACAATGGGGAGGGAGGGGGAGGGGGGAGAAGGGCTGCGCTGAGCAAGCCAAACCTCTGAGAGACGCACCTCTGCACTGCTCTGGTGTGTCAGGTTTTGAACTTTGGAGGGACATTACAGGAGAACCATTTGGAGCGGATGTAACTCAGGATTTTTATCCCTACAGATGGGGCTCAGTAGTAGGTTGAATATAGTTGTTTTTAAGGAAAAAATGTAAACACTGGTTGTGTGCTACCCTCAGTCAAACCTGTTTTTGTTGGGTTGTATCTCCCATGGTCCCTCTGCTGCAACCCTAGTCAAATTTTTGATGTCTTCTTGTCTCAACTCTTGCCACACACCATGGGACTACTGGCACTCTGTCCCTGCCTTGTCCATGGGTTCTGTCTCCGGATACACTTCCTAGGGAGGGCCTAGCCCACTCACCACCATCACCATCCACTCTGTGCTGTACAACCTTCCTGTGATGACCATGGCCTATTACATAAAAAATCACTATAGTTATAGAAAAAATGCGATAGATATTTTACGATATCGAATCGCCACGTTCTGATTTCACACCATCGTGGATTTAAGATGGCGAAATGCAGAATAGCGTTTGTCTATCGGTAAATAGCGATTGCTATCGACAATAACGCTCATTATTCGCTTTAAATCTACTATCTGAAACATCGCACATATCGATCACTACGTAACTAGCGATCGCTTTTTTCCGATAACGTAGTGATTTTTTATAAATAGGGCCCAGTATTCGCCGATAGTGACCGGTATTCTATCTTCTGCATTCCGCCATCGTAAATCTTCAATGGCGAAATCGCAAAATAGAGCGATCCGCTATTTTTTCCGATAACTATAGCAATTTTTATAATAGGGCCCCATGTTCCATTTAATCAATGGCGAAATCCGCAAATAGCGAATCGCTATTTTTCCGATACCGCTAGCATTTTTTTATAATAGGGCCCCATGTGCTCATTTTATCTAAACTCAGCCAGGTGAGCTGAATTATGCTTTGTCCATACAATCAAAACCTGTCCTGTAATCTTGAAAACAAGGATGCATGGCAATTCTTATACCGACAATGCTCTGTTTCTAAGCTGCACCAATTATTACCTTGGACCATTTGCCCCAGGCCAAAGCTGGGCAGGAACACTAAATCCGGCTTATACATCCTATGATCGCACCCTAGGAACGATATTTCACCAACACCTTTCCCAATAATTACAAAGCCACATTCAAAAGTTTCAAACTGTGTCTCACCTTTCCCCTTGCTGTGACTGTTTATTAATGTTGTGAAATAACTGTGGGTGTTCGGGGTCACTCCCCATCAACCCACCTCTTTGTTTTGCTGGAAGTCAAGGGCCATATTTCGAGGATTAATCTTTTTCGGCAAATAATTAGCGCAGCACATCGCAGCGAAAATAGCGCCATTTGGGGCTATTCGTTTTCGCCTTATGTATAAAAAAGCGAAAAAACACTCGCATCACTTCGCATCTGAAAAAAAGCGAACTGGATGTCCCCCCCGCGATAAAGAGCTGAAAAGTATCGCAGCGAACACGTAACGCATCTATCTAAGAATCTGCCATGCGAAAACCAGTCGAAACCAGAAAAAGCCCCCTAGGAAATGATGTCAAGTTTTCCAATGGCCCCCCTCACATTTACCCAACAAGTCAGCCATGTCCTTATTTATCAATCTTTTTTAGAATGTCTCAATTGGGAATACATTCTCTTTTGCACTGCACATTCGCCCTTCTAAATTCGCGGTCGCTTTCTAATTGCGTGATCGCTTTTCCAAGGCTCTTACAGTATAATGTGGCGGTCTGCCTTTCTAATGCGCAATCGCCTTTCCAAGCATATTCCATTATACTGCGTCCGGTCGCCTTTCTAATGCGCGTTCGCTTTTCAAGGCATAGACAGCTCGAACATGCCTTTTGTCTCAAACAATGACTTTTCACCACCTTCAGGTCGCGCTAATCTTTCGCTCTTTTAAACGCCAAAAACTACTTTTCGCTCTTTTTTATAAATCCGGCTTATGCTTTTTTGCTCCCGTTTCGCAAAAATTAACCAGTGCGATGTATGGCGAAGTAGGCGAAAAGGTTTTTAGCGATAGCTCGCGGAACTGGTTTTCGCCATTCGTTAACTCTACCTTAATAATGCGTTAATAACTGCCTTTGGCGAAAAACCATGCACAAGCGACGCGAAAACTTTTCGCCACTTTCGTCTCTTTTATCATAGGCCCAAGTGTATGCTATAAAATCAGCTGACTATATTTGTTGTTCCTGCTAGGAGGCTGGTCTGCAATTTTAGGCTGACTGTAAAAACTGCCGGGTAAAGGTTCACAAAACTCACGATTTGTACGAAAAAAAACGTTCATTTGGCCATAATCGCCGCCCCGTTGTATGGGCCCTTTATCGGCCGAACAGCTGGTTGTTTCGGAGATCGCCCCGGCCCGGTCGAGCTCTGCCCGACCGACGACCAATTTCGGGTGATAAAGGGCCCTACAACGGCCGATTATCGCCTGAAATGAACGTTTTCGTACACTCAGCGTGTCGCGGGTCGGGAACCGCAGTGCACGTGGGTAACAACCTTAACAAGCAGAATTCCAAGTCTTATCAGGGACGTCCCTAAGAAAATACTTTTTTTAAATTGCAGGGGGGGTCAAACTCAACCCCAAGTGGCCCTTTTAAGGTGGTCAGACACTATATAATCATAAAATTACTTGATAGATTGTACAAGTTAATTGTAGTAAGATGTACCATACATATTGTTCAACATTCATCTGTTCATGATTAATGTCAAATGTCCATTGTGAGGTTACATTACATTAAAGGTGTAGGTCCACCCTTCTAAAATTTTTTAAACAGAATATCCCCCTTTCCCCCCAGCCCAACCGCTATAAATTTTTTTTATCAGACAAATGCGCAAACCATACTTTGCCTCCCCTCTTTCCTCCGCCGCGCTGCCAGGTCCTCTTCTTCGAGAAAATGCAGCAATGGGGCCGGGAACCCGGCATTCGCGTCCTTGTGATTGCTAAGCGGCATCCCATCACGGACGCGGCTGCCGAGAGTTCAGTGGTCGGCGAGGAAAGAGGGAAGGTAGTAATGTTTTGGGCATTTTCTGATAAAAAAAAAATATAGCGTGGTGCTGGGGGGACAGGGGGGAATATTATGTAAAAGATTTTTAACTAGGGAGGGCTCTTCTGCGGTCAGACAACTTTCTCCCGGAGGGGAGAACAGGAGGCAGAGTCCTATATGGACTCTGTCAGTAACTCCTGGTGGGCGCTTATTTGGACTTTTAGGGGGGATAAGCAGAAGAACCAGCTGGGATGTAAGGTAAGGATTAAACTACACTACACAATGGGGCAAGTATTGGGGGGATTATAGTTTTGGGGGTGGACATGCCTCTAACATTTAATTGGAATTTCAGAACCACAACATCATTTTTACCAATCGACTTAAAAAACCCAGACTTTCCCGATCGTAATTACGATCGATTTTACGATCTAATGTCACTTAATAAGAACGGGGAAATGTACAATTTTTGGCCAATCATGGAAATGTCGGATTGTACATAAATCGGCCTAAATGTGGGCCACCTTTACATAGGTTGCGCATACAGGCAGACCTCTCATACAACAAATATACTAGTTAACAACAATAAAGCTACAAAAACCTTTTCCATTCCACCCGTAACAATGGTAAGATGCACTTATAAGGAAAATCCGTAGGTTGTTTCATCAAACTAATAACATGACTACTTCATACATAATAAGGGTTGGGTGAAATCCCCAACCCTCATCGCTTAAGGTAGAAACAGTCCATACAAATATCAGATCCATAAAGGTAAACATCAAATCCGATCAATGCATACACCCTCCATAGGTGTCAACCGGTTGCATCCATCCCCAGGCCCTTCGCTCGACCTCATAACAACAGCAAACAGAAAGGTATCCCCAGACAAAGTCGAGCCTGCACCCCGGATTACACACGGCAATTCCTTCCCCGATAAAAAATAACTTTTTAGGTCTTGTTGCATATAAAAAGGCGTCCATACCTGACGCGGTTCGTGAGGGTAACTCACTTCATCAAGAACATGCATATGTCTCATCTATAAAGCAAGCAAGTTTCCCACCCCTTAATTGACTCAAAAGGTGTGGAGACCAATTAACATTAAAAACACAATGTTATGCAAACAGATACCTATATACATAAGTTCATATGACCGCACTAGTAAGCACAGACTATACACAAACAATATATATTAATATACAGATTGCATCAACAAATCACAAAGCATATATATATCCCACATTTTTCCCTGTTTTAGAGATTTTTCTGTTTTTACGAGATCGTTGACAGCTTAAAAAACTAAAGCGTTTATTAACTGTGGTTGCAGCCTATTAAATGTACTAACCTAACACGATTTTATTTCTAGGATGGTGCCTGTGGAATTAATTAATCACTAGTGCTTTTTATTTTTTTTTTACTACTTACTGCTTGAATAATGTGGAGGAATTGTTTGAGTAAACTCAAACACGGATTACTAAAACAAATACTTGTGTTTAAAAAACACTGTTACCTGTGGAGCGGGGGCTGGGAGGAGACAAAGGAAAGTTTTTTTTTTTTTTTTTTCTCTCTCTCCTGATTTGATGGGGGTGTACAATTGGTTTACATGGCTGAGGCCTGTTGGCTCTGTTGGTTTTGACCTCATTTAAGGCACTCCCATGAGCGATTAGCTCTGAGCGACTTTCCTGTTTTAAAAGAGATTTTTCTGTTTTTAAGAGACTTGACAGCGTTAAACAACTAAAGCGTTTTAACAGAAGCGTTTGAGAACAACACTATTTCTCCTGGCTGTGGTCTCTGCGTGTATTCTGTTTAGTATGACATTTTGTTGGGGCCGTGCAATGTGCATCCTGCAGCATGTATTGGATCTTGGGAGCAGCCGCCCCAGGTGACTCTTTATGGTCGGTGTGAGTGGGGTTGTCCCATTTGGAATCTGAGTACAGAGTCTAAGGGTAAACTGCAGCATTGCAGGACTTGTCAAACCTGGGGGAAAATGCAGTACTGGCAGGGCCAGTAAACTGGTGGGTGGAGATGGGGCAGAGAAGGTGGAAAGAAGGAAATAATTTGTAGGGTCCCCCAGGGGAAGTAGGGGACCGGAAGGATAGGGGGCTTCTTCCCATCTGGTCGATCGCCAACATTGCCATTTTAGTGAGATGTGGAGGACGATGCTCGGAAGCAGCATGTAATGGATGCACCACCCGGTCCTTTCCTTGAGCAACCCAGGCACCGCCTCTCCAATACAAGGGAGGGGGGTGAAGAACTGGGGTAGAAAGGATAGACGGTGGTATTGGTAAGGCGAATTCTATTTTAGAAGGTAGATAGGGTAATCTGTCGCCAGGACCCGGCATGCCGACAGTGTGTTTGTCTTCCTGGTGCTAGGTTCTACATGTGGGGGATCCGTGTAGACGATTATTGGGTGGGGCTGGAGTGACCCGGCTGTCTTGGTTTCACATGGGGCCATGACAAAGTTAAGAGGTGGAGGTGAGGTCCTTACAATGATTTCCGAGAATTAGGGGCCAGTTAAAGCAAGGACCTCCAGGTCGTGATCAGAAATACTCCGCAGCCAACGTGCTACGCTAGGAAGGCACGAGAGCTCAGGAGTATAAATGCTTGGCTAAGAGAGTGGTGTAAGCAGATGGGGTTTGGGTTTTTAGAGAACTGTGCTGACTTTTCTGTGGCTACAGGCTCTTTATAGTGACGGATTGCACCTCATGGTGGTGGTGCACACTTTTTTTGGGGAGAAGAGGCTATAGGGGGGTGGAGGAGATTTTAAACTAGGTATGGGGGGGGAGGGAACGTTTTAAACGACACATGGTAGATAGAGAAGTTAGGGATCTGGGGGCTCGTAACACAACGGAGGTAGGAGAAGGAGGAGGGGGAGCATAGAGGATAAGGAGGCATGTACGACCTGTATGGAAGTAAATCAATTGATAATCAAACTGTTAATGTTTACAATGCAAGGGTCTGGCTGGAAAAAAAAAAACGGCGAACTTGAAATAATAATAGCCGTTAAAGGAAGTTAATGATGTCATTTGGTATAGCAAGAATCATGGCTTAATGATGGCTGACAAACTGGTTTGTAAACTGGAGGGCTGACAAACTGGTTTGTTAACTGGAGGACTGACACTGGTTTGTAAACTGGAGGACTGACACTGGTTTGTAAACTGGAGGACTGACAACGTTGGTTGTTACTGGGGGGCCAGGACATACTGGGTTGTTAATTGGGAGATTGGCACTAGTTTTGGTTAAGCTGGGGGCTGACATACAGTTTTTTAACTGACGGGCTGACATCAGTTTCCTGACAAAAGTCCTTTCGGCCTGTTATTATGCAGTAACGTCCTGCGATTAACCTAAAGCCCTCCCAAATAAGTAAATGGTACTGGTAAAAAAATATTTCACTGAAAGTTTCATTTAATCAATCACGAACGTTCAAAAGGTTTCAAGACACAATTGTAGTCAGCCTTAACAGAAATATCTACTTTACACCAACGCCAACACATATGTCAGCAAATAAGTATGGTGCTGTGTATCCAAATTTATTATCTTGTATGACTTCCATGCGCGTGAAAGACAGCATCCAGGCGGTTTTTGGCAGGATTCATACATTTATTAATGAATCATCAGGAATATACCAAAAAACATCCTTGCAATAGCCGCATCAAGTTCATCATTTCTTTGGTTTCGTCTCGCATGCTTCCTCTTCTGGCATCCTACCCCACATATGCTCAATGATGTTCATGTCGGTGACTGGGCTGGCCAACCTGGCAGCTCTTCATCTTCTTCGCCTTAACGGACTTTGATGTGGAGATGGATTATGCAATGGAGCACCATCCTGCTGCAGAATTTGGCTTTTTTTATGGTTGGGATATATTGTCAGCTAGATTTCTTGGTATTTTACACTATTGATGTGCCTTCCCACACTGCGAGATCCCTCAACACCAACCCCAATGGATGTAACCCCCAGACCATGATGTTGCCTCCACCAAACTTCACTGTTATTTCTGGGTAAATCTCAGGCACAATGCGGATCCGTAGGGTCTCCTGCAATATTTGCCGCGACGTGGTGTAAATTCACAAAGATTCATCTGAAAAAAATCCACCTTTTGTGTTTGTGCCACTTTTTCCAACGTCGGCATTCCTTTGTAGCAAGGCTGTGGGACTTAGCAAATGCCACACGGTTTTCAGTTGTGTTTTGTTTTGTGCTGTCTTATGGGCACGGATCAATACGACCAATGGATGGCCATTTCCGAGACACGATTCCGACAAACTTTTCTTGTTGACCGGATTTCATTAAGGTGAAAACCGGTCTCCTGGAGCCTCTGCTGTCAGTTGAAAATCGGGGCTTGCCTGTGGATTTTCGAAGCCAACAAACGGTCCTTCAAGCCAGATAATCTTTGTGGGGGTCCGAGACCTGACCTGGGCTTGTCAAAATTTTCCTCCAGTCCCTTCAATCTTTTTTCTTTATCCGCTGAACTTACGCTGAGAGAACATTGAAGGTGCTGTGTCGCCACATCAGCATGGATTTGGTCTTCAGCCTCTTGTATCAACACAATCTCAGGGTATCTTAGGCATTTTTGCGAGTCCTAATTGCAGTATGATGTGACGGTCTAGTGTCTGGGTCTTTTGATTACACACCTGACACATATTGATCCTTATTATTCACAGTTCGAAGCCATATGACAAGGCGAACAACACGTTTGTCCTTTGCAAAAATTGATTCAATGGGCTTTACCAAGCTTGAATATTAGCTACTTTTTGTTAGTTTTGTTTTGCATTGAACAATTATAACAAGACTTTTGTGGGGTAAAATTGAAACCATTTCTAAAACAAAATACTTGCATTAGAATTATGTTGTGCCTTCATGTTCTATTGTTACACAGCGTACCAAGACTTTGTGAGCCGAATCTGTAACTGTTGGTTAACTAGAGGGCGGACACGCTGGTGTGGTTAAATGGAGGACTGCTCTGGTTTTTTACTAGAGTGGTGCACGCTGTTTTGTGTAAATGGAGGACTACCTGGTTGTTAACTAGAGGCTGATACTGCTGTTTTGCTAACGGAAGGGCTACTGATGTTTACTGGGTTGACACGTGGTTTTTACTAGGGGGACAGACTACGGTTTGTTAACTATGGGGGACGACATACGGTTGGTTTTAAAATGTGGGGGGGTCAGACCTCGTGTTGTGTTAACTGGGGGTGAGGAAAGCCCGAGGCCTGACATACATAGTTTGTTAACTGGAGGGCTGACACACTGGTTTGTATAACTGAGGGCTGCACAACGTTTGTAAGTTGAGGGCTGACACACTGGTTTGTTACTAGAGTGTTGACACACTGGTTTGTGTATACTATGGGGCTGACACGGTTTGTTAAACTGAAAGGCTGACAAGCTGGTTTGTAAACTGGAAGGCTGCACACGGTTTGACCGTTGCTGACAACTGGGGAACTACACTAGGTTCAACTATGGGCTGCACTCTGGTTTGCTAACTGGACGACGCTGACTTGATTGTTACTGGAGGGGCTGACTGATTTGTTAACGGGAGGGGGCGACTGGGTTTGTTAACTGGAGGGCTGACACTGGTTTGTTTACTGGAGGGCTGACACTGGTTTGTGTACTGTAGGGCTGACACTGGTTTGTTTACTGGAGGGCTGACACTGGTTTGTTTACTGGAGGGCTGACACTGGTTTGTAAACTGGAGGACTGACACTGGTTTGCTAACTAGAGGGCTGACACTCTGGTTTGCTAACTGGAGGGCTGACTGATTTGTTACCTGGAGGGCTGACACTGGTTTGTTAACTGGAGGGCTGACACTGGTTT
>JAACNH010001781.1:35114-57488 GCA_019447015.1 Hymenochirus boettgeri | reverse complement strand
GAGATGGACCAGACAGAGACCTTATCTGATAATGGAGATGGACCAGACAGAGACCTTATCTGATAATGGAGATGGACCAGAAAGAGACCTTATCTGATAATGGAGATGGACCAGACAGAGACCTTATCTGATAATGGAGATGGACCAGAAAGAGACCTTATCTGATAATGGAGATGGACCAGAGAGAGACCTTATCTGATAATGGAGATGGACCAGACCGACTGACACCTTGTTTATTAATAGAGATGGACCAGACAGAGACCTTTTCTGATAATGGAGATGGACCAGATTCTGGTCCATCTCCATTAACAGACAAGGTCTCGGTCTGGTCCATCTCCATTAACAGACAAGTCTCGGATCTGGTCCATCGCATCGCCATACAGACAGAGGTCTCTCTCGGTCTGGTGTCCATCTCCATTAAACAGACAAGGTCTCGGTCTGGTCCAATCTCCATTACCAACCAGGTCTCGGTCTGGTCCATCTCCATTACCAGACAGGTCTCGGTCCTGTCCATCTCCATTAAACCGACAAGCGTCCGGTCTGGTCCACTCTCCCTTATTAACAACAATGTCTCGGTCTGGTCCTCTCCATTAACAGACAAGGTCCTCGGTCTGGTCCATCGCCATTTAACAACCAGTCTCGGTCTGGTCCATCGCCATTACAGACAAGGTCTTCGGTCTGGGTCCATCTCCATTAACAGAACAAGGTCTCGGTCTGGTCCTCGCCATTAACAGACAAGGTCTCGGTCTGGTCCATCTCCTTACAGACAGGTCTCGGTCTGGCCATCTCCATTAACATGACAGGCTCGGTCTGGTCCGATCTCCATTAATCAGACAAGGTCCCTCAGTCTTGTCCTCTCCATTAACATACAAGGTCTCGTCTGGTCATCTCCATTAACATACAAGGTCTCGGTCTGTGCCTCTCACATTAACATACCAGGTCTCGGTCTTGCCATCTCCATTAACAGCACAGGTCCTCGGTCTGTGCCATCTCCATTAAACAACAAGGTCTCGGTCCTGGTCATCTCCATTAACATACAAGGTCCTCTGTCTGGTCCTCTCCATTATATCATACAAGGTCTCGGTCGTGGCCTATCTCCATTATCAGACAAGGTCCTCAGTCTGGTTCGCATTTCCGGTTCACAGACAGTTCTCGGTCGGTCCATCTCCATTAATCAGACCAGGTCTCGGTCTGGTCCATTTTCCATTAACAGACAGGTCCTCAGTCTGGTCCTCTCCATTAATCGACAATGTCTCGGTCTGGCCTATCTCCTTATCAACAAGGTCTCGGTCTGGTCCATCTCCGATTAACTTAACAGACAAGGTCTCGGTCTGGTCATCTCCATTATCAGACAGGTCTCGGTCTGGTCCTCTCCTTATATCAGACAAATGTCTCGGTCTGTCCATCTCCATTATCCGACACGGTCTCGGTTGGCCTATCTCCATATCAGACAGGTTGTCTCGTCTGGTGTCATTTCCGTTACCAGACAAGTTCTCGGTCTGGTTCCATCTCCATTTAACAGAAAGGTCTCGGTCTGGGTCATCATCCATTACAGACAAGGTCTCGGTCTGTCCATCTCCATTAACAGACAAGGTCTCGGTCTGGTCCATCTCTCATTACAAACAGACCAGGGCTCGGTCCGGTCCTCTCCTTTATCAGACAAGGTCTCGGTCTGCCTTCTCCTTTACGACACCAGGTCTCGGTCGGTCCAGTTTTCCGTTAACAGACAAGGTCTCGTTCTGGACCATCTCCATTACAGACAAGGTCTCGGTCTGGTCCATCTCCATTAACTCAACAAGAAGGTCTCGGTCTGGTCCTCTCCATTAACCGACAATGTCTCGGTCTGGCATCCTCCATTAACGACAAGGTCTCGGTCTGGTCCCATCTCCATTAACAGACAAGGTCTCGGTCTGGTCATCTCCATTAACAGACAAGTCTTCGTCTGGTCCATCTCCATTATCAACAAGTCTCGGTCTGGTCCTTCTCCCATTACAGACAAGGTCTCCGTCCTGGTCCATATCCTCACATTAACAGACAAGTCTCGGTCTGGTCCATCTCCATTAAACAGCAGTCTCCGAGTCTGTCCATCTCCATGACAGACAATTCTCGGTCTTGTCCATCGCTATTAACAGACAGAGGTCTCAGTCAGTCCTGGTCCATCCCATTAACAGACAAGGTCTCGGGTCTGGTCCATCTTTATTAACAGACAAGGTCTCTGTCTGGTCCTCGCTTTAACAGACAAGGTCTCTCGGTCTGGTCCATCTCCATTAACAACAAGATCTTGGTCTGGTCCACTCTTTATTCCCAGACAATGTCTCTGTCCCCTGGTCCATCCTAATTAATAAACAAAGGTGTCAGTCAGTCGTCCCATCTCCATCAGTAGAAGATAAGGTCTTGTCTGGTCCCTCTCCATAACGGAAAAGGTCTCGGTCGGCCCATCTTTACTTATCAGACAAGGTTTCAGTTCTGGTCCCATTCCATTTAACAACAAGGGTGTCCGTCGGTCCTGGTCCATCTCCATTACCAGAAAAGGTCTCTGTCCTGGTCCATCTCCTTACAGAAAAAGCGTCCTCGGTCTGGCCCCGTGTCCATTATCAAAAGGTGTCATCTGTCCGTCTCTCTTTATAGACCCGGTGTCAGCGGTCCTGGTCCATCTCCATTATCAGAAAGGTCTCTGTTGGTCAATCTCTATAATAAACAAGGTGGTCCAGTCGGTCTGTGTCCATCTCCATTATCAGATAGGTCTCTCTCTGGTCCCATCCTCTCCATTATCAGATAAGGTCTCTTTCTGGTCCATCTCCATTATCAGATAGGTCTCTGTCCTGGTCACTTCTCCATTATCAGATAAGGTCTCTTTCTGTCCTCTCCTTATCATAAGGTCTCTGTCTGGTCCCTCTCCATTATCAGATAAGGGCTCTGTCTGGTCCAATCTCCATTAATCAGATAGTCCCTCTGTCTGGTTCCATCTCCTTATCAGATAAGGTCTCCTGTCCTGGCCATCTCCATTATCAGATAAGGTCTCTGTCTGGTCCATCTCCATTATCAATAAGGTCTTCTTGTCTGTCCTCTCCATTATCAGATAAGGGTGCTGTCTGGTCATCTCCATTATCGATAAGGTCTCTGTCTGTTCCATCTCCATATTCAGATAAGGTCTCTGTCTGGGGTCTAGCTCCATTATCGACAGGTCTGATTCTGGCCATCTCCATTACAAAAAGGTCTCGGTCTGGTCCATCTCCATTATCAGACAAGGTCTCAGTCTGGCCCATCTCCATTAACAGAAAAGGTCTCGGTCTGGTCCATCTCCATTATTAGACAAGGTCTCAGTCTGGTCCATCTCTATTAATAGACAAGGTGTCAGTTTGTCTGGTCCCCTCTCCTTTTCCATGATGGTCTCGTCTGGTCCATCTCCATTATCAGATAAGGTCTCTGTCTTGTCCATCTCCATTTCTAAGTCTCTTACTGTTCCTCTCCTTATCCGATAAGGTCTCTGTTCTGGTCCGATCTCCATTATCAGATTAAGTCTCTATTCTGTCTGGTCTCATCTCCATTATCAGACAAGGTCTCGTCTGGTGGCCCATCCCATTAACAAAAAGGTCTCGTCTGGCCATCTCCATTATTAGACGAGTCTCCCAGTCTGGCCCATCTTCTCCATTAACAGAAAAGGTCCGGTCTGGTCCATCTCCATTATCAGATAAGGTCTCTTACTGGTCCATCTCCTCTCCATTATCAATAAGGTCGCTGTCTGGTCCATCTCCATTATCATATAAGGTCTCTTCTGGTCCCATCTTCTACCATTAGTTCAGACAAGGTCTCGGTCTGGCCCATCTCCATAACAGAAAAAGGGTCTCGGTATGGTCCAATCTCCATTTTTAGTAAAGGTCTCGGTCTGGTCCCATCTCCATTAACAGACAAGGCTCCGGCTGGTCCATCTCCATTGTCCAGATAAGGTCTCTGTCCTGGCCATCTCCATTAACCTACAGGTCTCGGTCTGGTCCATCTCCATATAATCAACAAGGTCTCGGTCTGGTCCATCTCCATTTTCAGATAAGGTCTCTGTCTGGTCCATCTCCATTAACAGACAAGGTCTCTGTCTGGTCCATCTCCATTAACAGACAAGGTCTCGGTCTGGTCCATCTCCATTATCAGACAAGGTCTCGGTCTGGCCTATCTCCATCTCTTATAACATCATTGATGGGAATCACTCACCCTCAGTGGAAGATAAGCCTGCTACTACCCGCACTAACTTAAGCGACTGTCGATACAAACCTGCTACCAGCTAACCAGTACTTTGGATTTCAGTTGTACATGACCAATGAGTGTACTCACAAATATGTTGGTGTATCCAGGACTTTCTGCGTTTACCGTGATTCCACTACAGTAATCCTTCCCGGGAGAAAGACGTCCTAGAGAAGCACAGGACACAAATCATGTTAATAATTCTCAGTATTGGGTTAACTGGAGATGGTCAATAGAGCAAATAATACATAGAAGCTTTGCCGGCACATTCAAAGCAGGTTAAGAGGAATTGAGATTTATACATTTATTATCCTCGTATACATAATCAATATTGAAGCCATGCTGCACCATTAGATCTGCTCCAGACACTCAGTCTCCCGGGTTAAGAAAGACGTAAGAGGCAGCAGGGTTGGTGCATTCTCCGCCATAGCGGGAAAGCTCAGGTGTAAATCGCGCAAGGATACCAGTGGGTTTAGTGGGGGAGGGTCAAGCAGGAAGATCTAGAGGTGTTTTTTCTATTATAGCAGGTGGCGAGTTGGAGGATATAAAGTCACCACCATAGGGGGGAGGAGACAGGTGGAGCACAATGGGTCCAGAAATGTTCAATAACTAGAACTTGGGCCTAGATGTTTGGGGTGTGTGAATCTTTTGGGGGAAGAAGAAATGGGACCTGGTTAGACCAACGTGCAGTGTTATCTGCTCCTCATGGCCACTAGGGGGCGCCATGTAAACTATTAAACAGTTAACAATCATTTTTTTTCTGGGGTAAGTGAAATAATGATTAAAACAGAAGCCACTGGGGGTGGACGCACTGGTACCTGATCTAATAAATGGATATAACTGGAGTTCTTTTACATATTCCCTAATAAATATCCCAACACTGTTAAATGTCAATTAGATTGTAAGCTTTTGGGGACAGGGACGTAATTCCTCCAGCACTTCATTATAAATCATTCATCATGTTGGCTGATTGGAACTTGTGCGTTATTCGCCCCACTAGAATGGGATGTGAGTGGGAGGGAAGAATATAGAAAGTCACGATTGAGGATTCAGCCTGTGATAGGGCATTAAAGACAGGAAGTGATGTCATGCAAGCGGGAAGCCATCTTGTCCCAGTAAAGGTTAAGCTAGGAAAGGGGAAGTTTATAGTAAGGATGGACAGAGAGAGGAGCAGTTGGCTAAATCTAATAACTGGACCTTCATGGGGAATTGTGGGTTTTCAGCCTCCGTCATCTGTCATAGAACCAAGGAGTTTCCGTGTCGGTGAATCACGTGGAATAAAGTTGTTCTGAATGGAGAGATAGACCCAGTATGACTGCCATAGTCCGATGCTCTATTCTCATTGATATTGATTTGTGAATGGAATCGCCAACATGAAACTGAGGGCCCCTGAGGTCTCCGTCTAACCAGTTTGTTCTGCAGTACGGACCCCACTGGGGGGCGCGGTCCATACTGCCTATATACTTAACCGCTTAACCCTTTCATCTATAAACCGATTTCTTGGTGTAGGACGTTACACTTTGGTGTAGCCCACGGTGGTAACTGCTGCTGCCATAGAGAAAGCTAAAGGGCTCTCGCTCACACAACCTGGGATCGACTGCAACCAGCAATGAGAAGGGTTAACCGCAATACTGTCCTATACAGGACCCCCCTACAGGGCTATTCGGTAAATATCCCTTTAACCCTTTATCAATCGCCCAACCCTCTCTCTATAGAAAATGTTTTAAGGGGAACTAAAGCTAAATTGTAAACAGTAGTGAACTGAAAGCTCTGGCCGGACATGTACAATGGTATCTAAGTCGTGACCCACACCGCAGAACTTACCCATAATCCCCGGGTTTCAGAGCTGTGCTACAGATACAATTTAATCATCAGAATTGATGAACCGCCCCACTTGGTCATTAATGGACGTTTTTCATGCAGTAAAATCTTCATTTTCAATGTATTTTAATGAAGAGACCGAAAGAGGAAACAATGTAACGTTTCCCAGCAATTTTACCAGGAAAGTCCTTTAACCCTGTGAAGTCTGCGATGGGCGTGGACATATTGGATGATAACCAATCCACTGGCATTGCGGGCAATTGAAATTATTTTGCATAATTGATCGATATATCGATGATGTGTATGGGCGGCTCACGGTGCCCACAATGCCAATGAACTGCTGCCATCAGAATCGCGGACGGAAAATGGCCATTGGATTGTATTTCGTTCCGATATCAAAGTAGAGGGTAGCCAATAGAATTGGAGCGTCTGTGCTCCCCCAGCCGATTGGTCAGATAAATGTGTTTCCGAATGTATGGCCAGTTTAACTGCCCTGTGGTAGGTTCGCGCTAGTCACATGGTAAATCACTCACCTGGCAGGATTTGGAATATTTTCGGCGTTCTTCCATGTCGACCGCCAAATGGAAATTGGAGCAATCGCTAGAGAAACACTTCGTTCCCCTCGGCGTCCATTAGACCGAATATCCGCAGGGCAGCTCCAGTCGGTTTCCCACACGTGACTCGACAGCGGACGGGATGAACTCCATTCCATGGGCTCAATGACATAAACCTTAAATGCAACGTTCGGAGGAAATTACACCCTGAGAAGTAATAAAAAGTAGTCAACTCTTACATGGACGGTAGGTGGCCGCTAGATACATATAGAGAACCTCTGTGGGAAACCAAACTAGACACACTGGTATCCCTGAGCAGTGAGTAGGGCACAGCGCCCATAACCAGTCTCCCTGAGCAGTGAGTAGGGCACAGCGCCCATAACCAGTCTCCCTGATTAGTGAGTAGGGCACAGTGCCCATAAACAGTCTCCCTGAGCCATGAGTCGTCACACAAGCGCCCATACCCCGTCTCCCCTGAGCAGTGAGTAGGACCCGGTCCATAACCGTCTCCCTGAGCAGTGAGTAGGGCCAGCGCCCATAACAGTCCTCCCTGAGCAGTGAGTAGGGCACAAGCGCCCTAACCAGTTCTCCCTGAGCAGTGATAGTGCACCGCGCCCATAACCAGTCCCTTAGCAGTGACTTAGGGGCACCAGGCCCATAACCAGTCTCCCTGGCATTGAGGAGGGCCAGCGCCCATAACAGTCTCCCTGAGCCTGAGTAGGGCAGCAGTCCCAATATACCCAGCTCCCTGCGCAGTGAGTATGACACATCGCCCCTACCAGTCTCTGAGCATTGATTAGGACACACAGCGCCATAACCAGTCTCCCTGAGCAGTGAAGTAGGTCACAGCGCCCATAACCAGTCTCCCTGATCAGATGAGTAGGACAAAAACGCGCCCATAACCAGTCTCCCTGAAGCAGTGGAGTAGGACGAACAGCGCCCATAACCAGTCTCGCCCTGAGCAGTGAGTAAGGACACAGCGCCCAGTACCCAGTCTCCCTGATTAGTGAGTAGGGCACAAACTCGCCCATAACCACGTCCTCCCTGAGCAGTGAGTAGGGCCACAGCGCCCATATCAGTCCCTCCCATGATTATGAGTAGGGCAACAGCTCCCGATAACCAGTCTCCCCTGAGCAGTGGAGTAGGGCACAGCGCCCTAACCAGTCTCCCTATCAGTGGAGTGGACCATCTCGCCCATAACCATCCTCCCTGAGCATTGAGTAGGCAACCAGCGCCCATAACCATTCTCTCCCTGGCAGTGAGTGGACACAGCGCCCATAACCAGTCTCTCGCCTGATTAGTGAGTAGGGCACCGCGCCGCATAACCAGTCTCCCTGAGCATTGATTGGGCACAGCGCCCCATAACCATCTCCTTAGCAGTGATAGGGGGCACAGCCGCCACCATAATCATCTCCCTGATTATGGAGTAGGGCACAGCGCCCATAACCAGTGTCTCCCTCCCTGAGGCCGTGAGTAGGACCACAGCCGCCCATACCAGTCTCCTCCCTGAGCAGTGAGTAGACACGCGCCATAACCAGTCTCCTGAGCAGTGAGTAGGCACAGCGCCCTAACCATCTCCTGAGCAGATGAGTAGGACACAAAGCGCCCCATACCAGTCTCTCCCTGATCACGTGAGTCGGGCCAGCGCCCTACCAGTCTCCCTGAGCAGTGAGTACGGACCAGCGCCCATAACCAGTCTCCCCTGAGCATTGAGTAGGGCACCGCGCCCAAGCAGCTCCCTGAGCAGTGAGTATGGCACACGCCCATAAGCATTCCCCCTGAGCAGTGAGTAGGGCACAGCGCCACATACCAGTCTCCCTGAGCAGTGAGTAGGACAACCGCGCCCCATAACGAGTCTCAGTCTCCGCTGAAGCAGTGAGTAAGGGCACGCGCCCATAACAAGTCTTCCTGATTAGTGAGTAGGGCACAGGCGCCCATAAACCATTCCTCCCTGAGCGTGAGTTAGGGCCCCAGCGCCCATAACCATCTCCCTGAGCAGTGATGTAGGCCACAGCGCCCATAACCAAGTCTCCCTGAGCATTGAGTGGGCACAAGCGCGCCCATAACAGTTCCCTGAGCAGTGAGTAGGGGGCACAGCGCCCATAACCAGTCTCCCTGAGCAGTGAGTAGGGCACAGCGCCCATAATCAGTCTCCCTGATTAGTGAGTAGGGCACAGCGCCCATAACACATCTCCCTGAGCAGTGATAGGGCACGCCCCATAACCAGTCCTCCCTGTAGGCAATGAGTGGGCACAGCGCCCATAACCCAGTCTCCCTGAGCCGTAGTAGGGCACAGCGCCCATAACCCGTCTCCCTGAGCAAGTGAGTAGGGCACACAAGCGCCCATACCAGTCTCCCTGAGCATTAGTGGCACAGCGCCCATACCATCTCCCTGAGCAGTGAGTAGGGCACAGAACAGCCCATAAGCCAGTCTCCCCGAGCAGTGAGTAGGGGGCACAGGCCCATACCATTCTCCCTGAGCCAGTAGTAGGGCACAGCGCCCATAACCTTCCTCCTGAGCAAGTGAGGAGCGGCAAGCGCCCATAGACCAGTACCGTCTCCCTGAGCAGTGATTAGGACACAGCGCCCATAACCAGTCTCCCTGAGCAGTGAGTAGGGCACAGCGCCCATAACCAGTCTCCCTGAGCAGTGAGTAGGGCACAGCGCCCATAACCAGTCTCCCTGATCAGTGAGTAGGGCACAGCGCCCATAACCAGTCTCCCTGAGCAGTGAGGAGGGCACAGCGCCTCAACCGTCTCCCTTAGCAGTAATAGGCACAAGCGCACCATAACAGTCTCCCCTGAGCAGTGATAGTGCACAGCGCCCTAACCAGTCTCCCTGATTAGTGAGTAGGGCACGCGACCATAAAAAAACCCCCCCCCAAAGGTCTCCCTGAGCAGTGAGTAGGGCACAGCGCCCATAACCATTCCTCCTGAGCATTGAGTAGGGCACAGCGCCCCTACCCAGTCTCCCTGAGCAGTGAGTAGGGCACAGCGCCCATAACCAGTCTCCCGAGCAGTGAGTAGGGCACAGTGCCCATCCCAGTCCTCCCTGAGCAGTGATAGGGCACAGCGCCCATACCATCTCACAGTCTCCCTGAGCATTGAAGTAGGGACGCGCCCATGACCAGTCCTCCCGAGTCAGTGAGGTAGGGCACACGCGCCCATAACAGTCCTCCCTGAGCAGTGCGTAGGGCACAGCGCCCCATACCAGTTTCCCTGAGCATGAGTATGGCCACACAACGCCCATAACCAGTCTCCCTGTAAGCAGTGAGTAGGGCACAGCGCCCACGTAACCATCTCCCTGAGCAGGAGTAGGCACAGCGCCCATAACCATCTCCCTGAGCAGTGAGTAAGGGGCCCCCACATCGCCCATAACCAGTCTCCCTGAGGCAGTGAGTAGGGCAACGCGCCCTAACCAGTCTCTCCTAGGCAGTGAGATAGGTCACAAGCGCCCATACACCAGTCTCCCGAGCATGAGTAGGGTCACAGCGTCCCATAACCAGTCTCCCACTGAGCAGTGAGTAGGGCACAGGCCGGGCCCCCATAACCAGTCTCCCCTGAGCAGTGAGTAGGCGCACATCGCCCATAAAACCATTCTCCTGATCGTGAGTAGGGCAACAGCGCCCATACCAGTCTCCCTGACAGTGAGTAGGGCACAGTGCCCCATAACCAGTCTCCCTGAGCCGTGAGTAGGGGCCAGTGCCCATAACCATTCCCTCCCTGACGTGAGTAGGGCAGCAGCGCCGCATAACCAGTCTCCCCGCGCAGTGATAGGGTCGACATCAACCCTACCGACCCAGTCTCCCTGCAGCATTGAGTAGGACACAGCGCCCATACGCAGTCTCCCTGAGCAGCTGGAGTCGTGCACCGCGCCCATAACCAGTCTCCCCTGAGCAGTGAGTAGGCCAGTGCCCCAGAACCAGTCTCCCGATTAGTGAGTAGGGCACAGTGCCCATAACCATCCTCACTGATTAGTGGAGTAGGGCACAGTGCCCATACCGTCTCCCCTGATTAGTGAGTAGGGCACAGCGCCCATAACCAGTCTCCCTGAGCAGTGAGTAGGACACAAAGCACCCATACCCATTCTCCCGAGCATGAGAGGGCAATGCCCATACCCACCAGTCTCCTGATTAGTGAGTTAGGGCACAGCGCCCATAACCGTCCTCCCCTGAGCAGTGAGTAGGGCACATCCGCCCCATAAAACCAGTCTCCCTGACATTGAGTGGGGCACAGCGCCCCCCCCATGAACCAGTCTCCCTGAATCAGTGATTTGGGCACGTGCCCATAAACCGTCTCTCCCTGAGCATGAGTAGGGGCAACAGCGCCCAGAACCTCTCCCTGAGCAGTGAGTAGGGCACAGCGCCCATAACCAGTCTCCCTGAGCAGTGAGTAGGGCACAGCACCCATAACCAGTCTCCCTGATTAGTGAGTATGGCACAGTGCCCATAACCAGTCTCCCTGATTCGTGAGTAGGGCACAGCGCCATAACCAGTCTCCCTGAGCAGTGAGTAGGGCACAGCGCCCATAACCAGTCTCCCTGACAGTGATTAGTGGCACAGCGCCCATAACCAGTCCCTCCCTGAGAACAGCTTGCCCAAAGAAAATCCGTCCCCAGGATTCCGGCTCCACACCTCATCTCTCCATAATGCAAACGGTTCTGGACATCCCGAGCGCGGATGATGCTGACCCCAATGTCATCGCCCGTGGTCATTAACCCCCTCACGGTCACTGTAGCTACAGCGTTATTGGACGATGACCAAGAAAAATTCCCACTTCCCCCTTGTACCTTCAGAGACAAAAGGTGAAACAGAAACTGGATTATTATTATTTATTAATCGATTACTTTCTATTATTGTTTCGTAAATATAATTACTTAAGTACTATTACTCTTATTTCTTAAGTATTATTTACTCCGTATTATCAACATTAGTGTTAGTATTTTTATTATCATTATTTATATTATGTGTTATTATTCCAATACTATTAATAGAATTACTATATAAATAATATTTATTAGTATTTGTTATGAATTATTATTAGTTATTATAATTATAATGTATTAAGTAATATTACTATTCTTATTAGTACTTGTAGTATCAGTCACAGTATGGAATTCCTCCTAGCTCAGTATTGCCCCCTGGTGGTAGGTTACACTCCCAGCAAGGTAAAATAACTAGTAGAGCCGCTTCCAACCACATTTATCGGCTGCTCGGAGACGGTTGTTACTTACCTGGATGGTGTACTGATAGGCTCCAGGTTTTGGCTGCCATGGAAACGTAAGAATCTTCGGAGAGAGCGTTATCGGGGTGTAAATTTCAACTTCCTGTTGGTTCCTGACCGGATTGGGTAAAACATGGACCCCTCCGTCCTATCAGAGAAGACAAACAGAGATAAGCTAAACCAGGGAAACTTCTAGAAATCACAACCAAACAATGTCCCCTGCTCAATATATGGAGGTCCCTGACCCCTTGCTGTTATATGGAGGTCCCTGACCCCTTGCGTTCTATGAGGTCCCTGACCCCTTGCTGTATATACAGGTCCCTGACACCTTTGCGGTGTGGTGTGGATTGGAGGTGCTGCGTCGTGCTCGGGAGCCTTGCGTTATATGGAGGGTCCCTGACCCCTTGCTGTTATATTGGAGGTCCTGCCCCTTGCTGCTATAAGGAGGTCCCTGAACCTTGCTGTTATAATGGAGGTCCCTGACACATTTGCTGTTTATATGAGGGGCTGCGTGTGGGCTGACCCTTGCTGCTATATGGAGTCCCTGAACCCCTTTCTCTATAAAACACACACGTAACACAGTGTCACACAGGCGGGTCGGGTTTGCTGCTATAGGCGGAGTGGGGGGGATTGAGGTCCCTGCCCCCTGCTGCATATGAGGTCCCTGACCCCTTGCGTCTATATGGAGGTTTCCCTTACCCCCCCCTTGCTCGCTATAATCACCACCGTCCCTGACCCCTTGCTGCTATAATGGAGGTCCCTGACCCCTTGCTGCTATATGGGTCCCTGACCTTGCTGTTATAATGGATGTCCCCTGACCCCTTGCTGTTAGATGGAGGTCCCTGACCCTTGCTGTAGATGGGGTCCCTGACCCCTTGCTGTTAGTGGGAGGAATCCCTGACCCTTTGCTGTTTTAATGGAGTCCCTGACCCCCTGCTGTTTGATGGAGGTCCTGTCCCCTTGCTGTTAGATGAGGGTCCCTGACCCCTTGCTGTTTAGATGGCGGTCCCTGACCCCTTGCTGTTATAATGAGGTCCTTACCCTTGCATGTTATAATGGATGGTTCCCTGACCCCTTGCTGTTATAATGGAGGGTCCCTGACCCGTGCTGTTATATGGAGGTCCCTTGACCCCCTTGCTGTTAATGAGGTCCGCCTGAACACCTTCTGTTATATGGAGGTCCTGCCCCCCGTGCCTGTTATAATGGATGTCCCTGACCCCTCTTGCTGTATATGAGGTGTCCCTTAACCTTTGCTGTTATATGGCAGGTCCATTACCCCTTGCTTGTTATATGGAGGTCCCGACCCCTTGCTGTTATATGAGGGACCCTGACCCCTTGCTGTATATGGAAGGTCCCTGACCTCTTGCTGTTATATGAGGTCCCTTACCCCCCTTGCTGTTATATGGAGGTCCCTATCCCCTTGCTGTTGATGAGGTCCCCTTACCCCTTGCTGTTATAAATGGGTCCCTGACCCCTTGCTGTTATATGGAGACCCTGGACCCCTTGCTGTTATGGAGTCCTTCCCCCCTTGCTGTTATATGGAGGTCCCCTGGGAACCTCTTGCTGTTATCATGGAGTCCCTTAACCCTTGCTTGTATAATTGGGTCCCCTTACCCCTTGCTGTTATATGGGGTCCCTTTACCCCCTTGCCGTTCTTGGAGGTCCCTTGACCTCTTGCCGTTTAATGGAGGTCCTGACCCCTTGGCCGTTATATGGAGGTCCCTGACCCCTTGCCGTTATATTGAGGTCCCTTACCCCTTGTGCCGTTATATTGAGGTCCCTGACCCCTTGCTGCTATTTGAGTCCTGACCCCTTGTGCATAATGAGGTCCCTGACCCCTTGCTGCCTCTGGAGGTCCCTACCCCCCCCCTTGCTTCTATTGGAGGTCCCTGACCCCTTGCTGCTATATTGGGTCCTGACCCCTTGCTGCTATATGGAGGTCCCTGACTCCCTTGCGTTTATCATATGGAGGTCCCTGACCCCTTGCTGTTAGATGGAGGTGTTCCCTGACCCCTTGCTGTTAGATGTGAGGTCCCTGACCCCTTGCTGTTAGATTGAGGTCCTGACCCCTTGCTGTTAGATGGAGTCCCCCTGACCCTTGCGGTTAGATGGAGTCCCGGTCCCCTTGCTTGTTATATGCGGTTCCCTGACCCCTTTGCTGTAGATGGGGTCCCTAGACCCCCTTGCTGTTATATGGATTCCCTGACCTTGATGTGTATAATATGGAGGTCCCTGACCCCTTGCTGTTATAAATGGAGGTCTCCTGACCCCTTGCGTATATGGTGCCTTGACCCCGTGCTGTTTATATGGAGTCCTCGAACCTTGCTGTTATATGAGAGGTCCCTGACCCCTGCGGTTATATGGATGTCCCTGGAACCTCTGTTGCTGTTATCATGGAGGTTCCCTACCCCTTGCTGTTATATGGAGGTCCCTTAACCCCTTGCTGTTTATATGGAATGTCCCTGACCCCTCGCTGTTATATGGAGGACCCTGACCCATGCTGTTATATGGAGGTCACCTGACTCTTGCTGTTATAATGGAGGTCCCTTCCCCTTGCTGTTATATGGAGGCCCTTAAACCCCTTGCTGTTATATGGAGGTCCCTTACCTACCCCTTGCGGTTATCTGGAGGTCCCTGACCCCTTGCTGTTATATGGAGGACCCCCCGGATCCCCTTGCCTGTTATATGGATGTCCCTTACCCCTTGCTGTTTATATGGAGTCCCCTGACCTCTTGCTGTTATATGGAGGCTCCCTTACCCCTTGCTGTTATATGGAGGATCCCTTACCCCTTTGCTGTTTTATATGTAGGTCCCTAAACCCCTTGCTGTTATATGGAGTCCCTGACCTCTTGCTGTTATCATGGAGGATCCCTGACCCCTTGCTGGTTTATGGATGTCCCTGACCCTTGCGTTATATGGAGGTCCTGCCCCCTTGCTGTTATTGGAGGTCCCTGACCCCTTGCTGTTATATGGCGTCCCTGACCCCTTCCGTTATTGGAGGTTCCCTGATCCCTTGCCGTTATATGGGAGTCCCCTGACCCCTTGCCGTTATCTGAGGTCCCTGATCCCTTGCCGTTTATATGGAAGGTCCCTGACCCCTTGCCGTTAATATGGAGGTCCCTGACCCCTTGCGTTATAATGGAGGTCCCTGACTCTTGCCGTTAATGGAGGTCCTTGACCCTTCTGTTATATGGATCCCTGACCCTTGCTGTTATCTGGAGGTCCCTGACCCCTTGCTGTTATCTGAGGTCTCCTGGCCCCTTGCTGCTGTTATATGAGGTACTGACCCCTTGCTGTTATATGGGAGTCTCCTGACCCCGTTTGCTGTTATATGGAGGTCCCTGAACCCCTGGCTGTTATATGGAGGACCCGACCCCTTGCTGTTATTGAGTCCCTGACCCCGTGCTGTTTATGGGGTCCCTACCCCTTGCTGTTTATATGGAGGTCCCTGTCCCCTTCGGTTATAACATGGAGGTTCCCCCTGACCCCTTGCTGTTATATGGAGTCCCGGACCCCTTCTGTTAATGGGGTCCCTGACACAGTGCCGTTATATGGAGGTCCCGGACCCCTTGCCGTTATTGGAGGTACCCTGACCCCTATGCGTTATAATGGAGGTCCCCTGACCGCCTTGCTGTTATATGAGGACCCTTACCCCTTGCTGTTATATGAGAGTCCCTGACCCCTGCCCTGTTATATGGAGTCCCTGTCCCCTTGGCCTGTATATGGATGTCCCTTCCCCTTGCTGTTATAAGGAGGCCCATGCCCCCTTGCTGTTATATGAGGTCCCCTGACCCCTTGCTGTTATATGGAGGTCCCTGATCCCTTTGCTGTTATATGGATGTCCCTGGCCCTTTGCTGTTTTATATGGAGGTCCCTGACCCATTGCTGTTATATGGAGGTCCCTGACCCTTGCTGTTATAATGGAGGTCCCTGACCCCTTGCTGTTTATTGGAGGTCCTTGACCCCTTGCGGTTATAGGGAGGTCCTGACCCCTTGCTGTTTTATATGGAGGGTCCCTGACCCCATTGCTGTTATATGGAGGTCCCTGACCCCTTGCTGTTATATGGCGGTCCCTGACCCTTGCTGTTAGATGGATGTTCCCTGTCCCCTTTGCTGTTTAATATGGAGGTCCCTTCCCCTTGCTGGTTATATGGGGTCCCTATCCCAACTGTTAGACTGGAGTCCTGACCCTGTCTGTATATATGGAGGACCCTGACCCCCTTGCTGTATATGGAGGTCCCCCTGACGCCCTTGTGTTATATGGCAGGAACCTTGACCCCTTGCTGTTATCATGGATGACCCTGTCCCATTGCTGTTAATTGGAGGTCCCTGACCCCTTGCTGTATATATGGAGGTCCCTGATTCCCTGCTGTTATATGGAGGTCCCCTGACCCTTGCTGTTTATATGGAGGTCCCTGCCCCTTCTGTTATATGGAGGTCCATGACCCCTTCTGTTATATGAGGTCCCTGACCCTTGCTGTTATATGGAGGTCCCCTACCCCTTGTGTTATATGGAGGGTCCCTGACCCCTTTGCTGTTATATGGAGGACCCCTGACCCCTTGCTGTGAATGGAGGACCTGACCCCTTGCTGAATATGGAGTCCCTGACCCCTTGCTGTTATTTGGAGGTCCCGACCCCGGGGCTAGTTAGATGGAGGACCCTGACCCCTGCTGTTATATGGAGGACCCTGACCCCTTGATGTTATTGGAGGTCCCTGACGCCCTGCTGTTATATGGAGGTCCCTACCCCTTGCGTTATAATGGAGGTCCCGTCCCCTTGCTGTTATATGGATGTCGCCTGATCCCAATAACTGTAGAGTGGAGGTTCCCTGACCCCTGGCTGGTTATGGGAGGAACCCTGACCCCTTCTGTTATATGGGGGGAGGTCCCTGACCCCTTGCTGTTATATGAGGAAACCTGACCCCTTGCTGTTATATGGAGGACCCTGTCCCCTTGCTGTTATATGGAGGTCCCTGACCCCCCTTGCTGTTTTATATACTGGGAGGTCCCTATTCCTTCTGTTATATGGAGGTCCCTGACCCCTTGCTGTTATAGGGAGGGTCCCTGATCCCCTTGCTGTTATATGGAGGAGTCCCGAATCCCTGCTTTATATGGAGGTTCCCTGGCCCCCTTGCTGTTATATGGAGGTCCCTGACCCCTGCTGTTATATGGAGGTTCCCTGCCCCCTGGCTTGTTATATGGAGGACCCTGACCCCTTGCTGTTATATTGAGGTCCCTGACCCCTTGCTGTTTATAATGGAGGACCCTGACCCCACTTGCTGTTATTGGAGGGACCCTGTTCCCATTGCTGTTATATATGGGAGGTCCCCTACCCCTTGCTGTTTATGTATGTTCCCTGACCCCTTGCTGTTATATGGAGGTCCTGATCCCTTGCTGTTATACTGGAGGTCCCCTGGCCCCTTGCTGTTATATGGAGGTCCTGACCCCTGCCTGTTATATGGAGGTCCCGAACCCTGGCTGTTATATGGAGGTACCCTTGACCCCTGCTGTTATATGGAGGACCCTGTCTCCACCCTTGCTGTTATATGGAGGACCCTGACCCTTGCTGTTTATAGGAGGTCCCTGAACCCTTGCTGTTTATAATGGAGACCCTGACCCCCGCGTTGCTGTTATAATGTAAGGGCCCTGTCCCATTGCTGTATATGGAGGTCTGACCCCTTGCTGTTTAATTGAGGGTCCCTGAACCCCTTGCTGTTATAATATGGAAAAAGGGGGTCCCCCTCCCTGACCCTATGCTGTTATATGGAGGTCCCTGACCCCTTGCTGTTATATTGGAGGTCCCTGACCCCTTGCTGTATAGACTGAGACCTTGTCTGATAATGGAGATGGACCAGACCGAGACCTTCTAGAATCCAGAGGTTTTTTGTTGGATCCGTTTCTTTTCCTTTCCTTCATCCTCTTTAACACTTTGGCTTTAACAGGTCAGGACAGTGGTTTTTGTTCCCAGAAGCTGCTCTTTCTGCCTTTGATTATTAAACGATTTTATATTAATGCCACATATATTTAAAGCACCATGTCTGACAATAACACAGGTTACAGTTCTGTCTCCTTTTTTTCCATTTAGACCATCGACCCTTTGTCCTCTGCTCTGGTCACCTTGGGATCTTCTAAGGACATGTTATTTGAAGGTGGCCCCAAGCCATGGGTACTGGAGCCTGTGAAATTCTTTAGAAACACCTCTTCAGATAGGGCGAGGGGGAGCAGTCTGTCTCTGGTGGAGTCACCTCTCTCTCGTGGTCACATTCAGCACTGGGTCCGAGCCTCGTGTCAAAATATGGGGGAGCAGGTGAGGGAAATAAACATCTCTGCTCATAGACTCCTGGCATTGAAATAGACATGTCTAATCCCCATCGTATGGGATGTGCCAGGGATGTGCTGGATTACAGACTGTGTTATCAGTAGCATTTTTGTATGGTGGTGCCGCATGGCCATACACCACATCTCCGTAATGAACAAGACTTGGATCTGTATTTGTGTTTTTTGTGGGTTCCACAAGGTTTTGTCTCATTGAATTAATTTTCCATCCTTTGCCTGTCGTTTAGATCATTTCTTTAACAGTCGGAAACAAACCAACAGAAACCAACCCATATCCTGCAGTAGAGACGATATCCGTGAAGTTAATCTGTGCCCCTCCATCACGATTTGCATTGACTCCTTTCTACAAACATTCCCACATGGACCTCATCTGTCCCCTAATGCAGCAGAACAAGCAAGTGGTAAGTATGTCCCCAGGAAACACCTACTGTCCTGCAGTGGCAGGCAACTTGATAGGGAAATGGAGGATATTGACCATATAGACAGATTAGATACATTATAACTATATTAATAAGGGGAATGGAGGATAGTGACTATGTAGACAGATTAGATACATTATAACTATATTAATAAGGGGAATGGAGGATATTGACTGTGTAGACAGATTAGATACATTATAACTATATTAATAAGGGGAATGGAGGAGATTGACTATGTAGAAAGATTAGATACATTATAACTATATTAATAAGGGGAATGGAGGATATGACTATGTAGACAGATTAGATACATTATAACTATATTAATAAGGGGAATGTGTAGACAAGATTCGATACGTATAACTATATTAATAAGGGAAGGATGTATGAGTATATCTACGGATTTAGATACATTATAACTATATTAATAGGGGGAATGGAGGAGATTGGACTATGGTAACAGTTAGATACATAATCACTATATTAATAAGAAGGAATGGAGGATATTTGACTTAGACAGATTTTAAATTATAACTCTTGTACCGGTATAAGGGATGGAGGATATTGACTATGTAGACCGATGAATCATTAAAGAACTATATTAATCGGGGGAATGGAGGATATTGACTGTGTAGACTATTAGATACTTATAACTATATGAAAATAAGGGGAATGCGGATATTGACGATGTAGACAGATTGTATCATATAACTATATAGAAGGGAATGGGGATTTGACTATGTATACAGATTGATACATTATTAACTATTATTATAAGGGGAATGGAGGATAGGACTAGTGTAGACAATTAGATACTTACGAACTATATTAAAAGGGAATGGAGGATATTGACTATTAGGACAGATTAGATAGCATTATAACTAGATTAAAGTAGGGGAATGGATGAATTGACTATGTAATACACATTAGTCCATTATAACTATATTAATAAGGGGAATGGAGGATAGTGACTATATAACAAGATTATATCACCATTATAACTATATTAATAGGGGAATGGAGGATACTGACTATGATACAGATTAATCATTATAACTATATTAATAAGGGGAATGGAGGATACGACTATGTAACAGATTAATACATTATAAGCTTGATTAATAGGGGAATGGAGGATATTATATGTCGACAATTAGATACATTCTAACTATATTAATAATATGGAGAATGGAGGCTATGACTAATGTAGAACAGATTAGATACCTATAACTATAGTAAAGGGAATGGAGGGACGAGTAGATTACTATGTAACAGATTAGATACATTCATAGCTATAATTAATAGGGGAATAGAGGAGATTGACTGTGTAAACGATTAGGCTACATGTATAACTATATTAATAAAGGGAAGGACCAGGAATATTGACTATGTAGACCGATTAGATACATTATAACTATAATTATTAAGGGAATGTAGATAGGACTATAAGACATTAGATCATTTATACCTATATTATAAGGGGAATTGAGGAGATTGCCCATGTAGACCGATTAGATACATTATAACTATATTAATAAGGGGCATGGAGGATATTGACTATGTAGACAGATTAGGATACATATAACTAATTAATAAGGGGAATGCGGGAGGATATTGGCTATATAGAGACAGATTAAGATACACTATAACTATATTAAAGAAGGTGAATGGAGGATATGACTATTTAGACAGATTTGATACATTAAAACTATATTAATAAGGGGAATGGAGGAGATTGACTATGTAACAGATTATAGATACATTCTAACGTATATTAATCAAGGAATGGAGGATATTGACCTGTTGACATATTAAGATAAATAATAACTATAATTACCGGTAATAAGGGAATGGAGGATTTGATATATAGACAGTTAGATACACGAAACTAATATTAATAGGGAATGAGCGATCTTACTATGTAGAACAGATTAGATACTAATAACGATATTAATAGGGGAATGGAGGATATTGACTGTAGACAGATTAGATCCACTATCCTATATTAATAAGGGGAAGGGGAAGGGAGAATGACTATGTAGAAATTTGATACTTATAACTATTTATGAGGGGAATGGTAGGCAGATTGACCTATTAGACGATTAGATACATTTTAAAAACTATATTAAAAATGGGACTGGGGCTATTGACTAGTAGACAGTTAGATTACATTATAACTATTTAATAAGGGGAATGGATGAGATTGATAGTAGCGATTAGATACATTCTAAACTATCTTAATAAGGAAATGGAGGAGATCGGCTATTTAACAGATTATATAGACATTCATCAACTTATTAATCAGGGGAATGGAGGATATTGACTATGTCGACAGCTTTATATACATTATCACTATATTAATCAGGTAAGGAGGATATTGACTAGTGTAGACAGATTAGATACTTATATATATTAATAAGGGGACTGGATGATAGTGACTTGTGACAGATTATATTATATGGGAATGGCCGGGATATTGACTATAGGCAGATTAGTACTTATAACTATATAAATAAGGGGAATGGAGGATAGTGACTATGATAGACTGATTAGATCCATTCTAACTATATTAATAATTGGGAATGTAGGATATTGGACCATTAACAGATTAGATACTTATAAACTATATTAATCCAGGGTAAATTGAGGATAGTGAAACATGTAAGACGGATTAGATACATTATAACTATATTAATAGGTGACTGGGAGATAATTGACTATGTAGATAGATTAATACATTATAACTATATGTAATAAGGTGAATGGAGGATATGACTATGTAGACAGATTAGATACATTATAATTAATTCCTAAGGGGGAATGGGGATATTGACTTGTAGACAGATTAGATACATTCTAACTATATTATAAGGGATGGAGGATATTGACTGTGTAGACAGATTATACATTATAACTATATTAATAAGGGGAATGGAGGATATTGACTATGTAGACAGATTAGATACATTATAACTATATTACTAAGTGAATGGAGATATATTGACCATGTAGACAGATTAGATACATATAACTATTTTAGGGCACTGGAAGGATATTGACTATGTAACAGATTAATACATTAAACTATATAATAAGGGCATGGAGGAATATTGACTATGTAGGTAGATTAGAATATGTATAACTATCTTATAAGGGATGGAGGTTATGACTATGTAGACAGATTAGATCAACTTATAACTATTTAATAAGGGAATGAAGATATTGACTATGTCACTATTAATACATTATAACTTATGATTCATCAGGGGAAGGGAGTTATTGACTATGTAGACAGATTAGATACCTTATAACTATATTAATAAGGGTGAATGGAGGCATATGACCGTGTAAACCGATTAGATACATTATAATATATTAATAAGGGAATGGAGGATATTGACTATGTAACAGATTAGATACATTATAACTCTTAATAAGGGGAAATGGTGGATATGACTATGTAGACAGATAGATACATTATTACTATATTAATAGGGAATGTAGGATCGGACTATGAGACAGATTAGATACATTATAACTATATTAATAAGGGGAATTGGGAGGATATTTACTAGGTAGACAGATTAGGATACATTATAACGTATATTAATACGGGGAATTTATTAAGGGGATGAGGATATATATTGACTCTGTAGACAGATTAGGATACATTATAACTATATTAATAAGGGATGGAGGATATTACACATGTATACATTGATACATTATAACTAATAATTAATCAGGGGAATGGAGGATATGACTATGTAGACAGATTAGATACAT
>JAACNH010001781.1:0-34938 GCA_019447015.1 Hymenochirus boettgeri | reverse complement strand
ACCTTTTCTGATAATGGAGATGGACCAGACCGACTGACACCTTGTCTGTTAATGGAGATGGACCAGACTGACACCTTGTCTGATAATAAAGATGGGCCAGACCGAGACCTTTTCCGTTAATGGAGATGGACCAGACACAGACCTTATCTAATGATGGAGATGGACCAGACTGACTGACACCTTGTTTATTAATAGAGATGGACCAGACAGAGACATTGTCTGTTAATAAAGATGGACCAGACCAAGATCTTGTCTGTTAATGGAGATGGACCAGACCGAGACCTTGTCTGTTAATAGCGATGGACCAGACAGAGACCTTGTCTGTTAATAAAGATGGACCAGACCGAGACCTTGTCTGTTAATGGAGATGGACCAGACTGAGACCTTGTCTGTTAATAGCGATGGACCAGACCGAGACCTTGTCTGTTAATGGAGATGGACCAGACCGAGACTTTGTCTGTTAATGGAGATGGACCAGACCGAGACCTTGTCTGTTAATGGAGATGGACCAGACCGAGACCTTGTCTGTTAATGGAGAAGGACCAGACCGAGACCTTGTCTGATAATGGAGATGGACCAGACCGAGACCTTGTCTGTATAACTATATTAATAAGGGGAATGGAGGATATTGACTATGTAGACATAAAATGTAAATCTCCCGGTATCTCCTTTGGCTCCGTTTCTTGCAGATCCCGGTGTCTAATTACCGAGATCAGTTACTGGAGTTGTGGGCATTCGATCACCAGGACAGGAAGTTTGATAATTTTAGCTCCCTCGCCGTGGCCTGGGATTCCTCTCGATCGGCCCTGGCCAGTTTCGATGTGTCCAAGCCAATGGAATTGATTCAGAAAGAAGATGGAAGTGGACAGAGGAAGCTGCACGGTAAGTTATGGTTTTCACCAGGAAACCCTGTGTTAGCACCAGGGAGGGTCACCGAGGGGACTGTACCATATATTATATATTTCTCCTTGCTGACTCTGGTAGGTTAACCGATATGTACAGTACACCATACGATAATATATTAACCGGTGCTTATCATGTAGGTCTGAACACTGTTTACGTGCACCAAATGTCTGGAACAGCGGTTATTACTGCGCGAGCCGGGGGCTACAATGAAGACCATCTCCGAGCTGCTAAAGTGCGACTGCCGGTAATGTACAGATTTATCTTCTATTGTCCATAAAGGGGCTTTATACTAATCGGGGCCAGGCCCGTAAACGCACCAGATCCTCCATGTTAACCGTCATTTTACCCTACTACCAACACCCACCACCAACCAACACTATAGGTAGGCTGTAATAGGGTTGGTCAGTGGTGGGTGTTGGTAGTAGGAAGGCTGTAATAGGGTTGGTTGGTCTTGGTGGGTGTTGGTAGTAGGAAGGCTGTAATAGGGTTGGTTGGTCGTGGTGGGTGTTGGTAGTAGGAAGGCTGTAATAGGGTTGGTTGGTCGTGGTGGGTGTTGGTAGTAGGAAGGCTGTAATAGGGTTGGTTGGTCGTTGTGGGTGTTGGTAGTAGGAAGGCTGTAATAGGGTTGGTTGGTCGTGGTGGGTGTTGGTAGTAGGAAGGCTGTAATAGGGTTGGTTGGTTGTGGTGGTTGTTGGTAGTAGGAAGGCTGTAATAGGGTTGGTCGTGGTGGGTGTTGGTAGTAGGAAGGCTGTAATAGGGTTGGTTGGTCGTGGTGGGTGTTGGTAGTAGGAAGGCTATAATAGGGTTGGTTGTGGTGGGTGTTGGTAGTAGGAAGGCTGTAATAGGGTTAGTTGGTCAGTGGTGGGTGTTGGTAGGTAGAAGGCGTCAATCGGGTTTTTTGCGTCGTGTTTGGTGTTGTAGTAGGAAGGCTGTCATACGGGTTGGTTGGTCGGGTGGGTGTTGGAGTAGTGACTGCTGTAATATGTTGGTTGGTTGGTCGTGGTGGGTTGTTGGTTTATAGGAAGGCTGTAATAGGGTTGGTTGGGTCGGGTGGTGTTTGGTAGTAGGAAAGCTGTAATAGGGTTAGTTGGCCAGTGTGTGGGTGTTGGTATTAGGGAAGGCTGTAATAGGGTTTGGTTGGTCGTGGTGGGTGTTGGTAGTAGGAAGCTGTGTAAAAGGGTGGTTGGTCGTGTGGTGTTTGGTATAGAAAGGCTGTAATAGGTTGGTTGTGTGGGTGTTGGTATGTAGGAGAGGCTGGACTAGGGTTGGTTGGGTCGTGTGGGGGTGTTGGTAGTAGGAAGGCTTTAATAGGGTTGGTTGGTCGTGGTGGGTGTTGGTATTAGGAAGGCTGTAATAGGGTTGTTGGTCAGTGTTGTTTGGTTTTGTATAGGAAGGCTGTAATAGGGTTGGTTGGTCGTGGTGGGTGTTGGTAGTAGGAAGGCTGTAATAGGGTTGTTGGTCGTGGTGGTTGTTTGGTAGTAGAAGGCTGTATAGGGTTGGTTGGTCGTGTGGGTGTTGGTAGTAGGAAGGCTGTATAGGTTGGTTGGTGGTGGTCGTGTGGGTGTTGGTAGTAGGAAGGCTGTAATAGGGTTGGTTGGCGTGTGTGGGTGTTGGTAGTAGGAAGGCTGTAATAGTTAGTTGGTCAGTGTGGGTGTTGGGTAGTAGGAAGGCTGTAAATGGGTTGGTGGGGTTTGGTGGGTGTTTGTAGTAGGAAGGCTGTAATAGGTTGTTGGCGTGTGGGTGTTGGTAGTAGGAAGGCTGTATATAGGGTTGGTCTTGTCGTGGTGGGTGTTGGTATTAGGAAGGCTGTAATAGGGTTGTTGGTCGTGGTGGTGTTGGTATAGGAAGGCTGTAATAGGTTTGGTGTGGTGGGTGTTGGTAGTAGAAGGCTGTAATAGGGTTGGTTTGGTTGGTGGGTGTTGGTAGTAGGAGGGGCTGTAATAGGGTTGGTTGTGGTGGGTGTTGGTAGTAGGAAGCTGTAATAGGGTTGGTTGGTCTGGTGGGTGTTGGTATAGGAATGGCTGTAATAGGGTTGGTTGGTGGTGGGTGTTGGTAGTAGAAGGCTGTAATAGGTTGTTGGTCGTGGTGGGTGTTGGTAGTAGGAAGGCTTATGGGTTGGTTGTGTGGTGGGTGTTGGTAGAGGAGCTGTATAGGGTTGGGTTGTGTCGTGGTGGGTGTTGTGTAAGGAAGCTGTAATAGGGTTTTGGTCGTGGTGGGTTTTGGGTAGTAGGAAGGCTGTAATAGGGTTGGTTGGTCGTGGTGGGTGTTAGTAGGGAAGGCTGTAATAGGTTGGTTGTTGGTGGTGTTGTTGGTTATAGGAAGGCTGTAATAGGGTTGGTTGTGTGGGTGTTGGTAGTAGGAAGGCTTGTATAAGGGTTTGGTTTGGTATTGGTGGGTGTTGTATGGAAGGCTTAATAGGGTTGGTTGGTCGTGGTGGGTGTTGGTATAGGAAGGCTGTAATAGGGTTGGTTGGTGTGGTTGGTGTTGGGTGTAGGAAGGCTGTAATAGGTTGGTTGGTCGTGGTGGGTGTTGGTAGTAGGAAGGCTGTAATATGGTTGTTTGGTCAGTGGTGGGTGTTTGGTAGTAGGAAGGCTGTAATAGGTTGGTTGTTCGTGGTGGGTGTTTGGTAGTAGGAAGGCTGTAATAGGGTTGTTTGGTCGGTGGGTGTTGGTAGTAGGAAGGCTGAATAGGGTTGGTTGTGGTGGGTGTTGGTAGTAGGAAGGCTGTAATAGGGTTGGTCGTGGTGGGTGTTGGTAGTAGGAAGGCTGTAATAGGGTTGGTTGGTCGTGGTGGGTGTTGGTAGTAGGAAGCTGTAATAGGGTTGGTTTGGTCCGTGGTGTGTGTGGTAGTAGGAAGTCTGTAATAGGGTTGTTGGTCGTGGTGGGTGTTGTAGTAGGAGGCTGTAATAGGGTTGGTTGGTCGTGTGGGTGTTGGTAGTAGGAAGCTGTAATAGGGTTGGTGGGTCGTGGTGGGTGTTGGTAGTAGGAAGGCTGTAATAGGGTTGTTGGTCGTGGTGTGTTGGTAGTAGAAGCTGTAATAGGGTTGGTTGGTCGTGGGTGGGTGTTGGTAGTAGGAAGCTGTAATAGGGTTGGTGGTCGTGGTGGTGTTGGTAGTAGGAGAGGCTGTATAAGGTTGGTGGTTCGTGTGTGGGTGTTTTGGTATAGGAAGGCTGTAATAGGGTGTTGGTCGTGTGGGTGTTGGTAGTAGGAAGGCTGTAATAGTGTTGTTTGGTCGTGGTGGGGTGTTGGTAGTAGGAAGGCTGTAATAGGTTGGGTCGGTCGTGGTGGGTGTTGTGTAGTAGGAAGGCTGTAATAGGGTTGGTTGGTCGTGGTGGTGTTGGTAGTAGGAAGGCTGTAATAATGGTGTAGTTGGTCTTGGGTGGGTGTTGGTAGTAGGAAGGCTGTATAGGGTGGTCGAGTGTGGTGGGTGTTGGTAGTAGGAATGGCTGTAATAGGGTTGGTTTGGTCGTGGTGGGTGTTGGTAGTAGGAAGGCGGTAATAGGGTTGGTTGGTCGTGGTGGGTGTTGGTAGTAGGAGGCTGTAATATGGTTGTTGTCGTGGTGGTGTTTTGGTATTAGGAAGGCTGTAATAGGGTTGTTGGTCAGTGTTGGGTGTTGTAGTAGAAGGCTGTAATATGGTTGTTGTGTGTTGGTGTTGGTAAGGAAGGCTGTAATAGGGTTTGTCAGTGGTGGGTGTTGGTTAGTAGACAGGCTGTAATAGGGTTGGTTGGTCGTGTGGGTGTTGGTAGTAGGAAGGCCTGTAAATAGGGTTGGTTGTTGTGGGGGTGTTGTAGTAGTGGAATGCTGTATAGGTTGGTTGTGTGGTGGGTGTTGGTAGTAGGAAGGCTGTATAGGGTTGGTTTGGTGGGTTTTGGTAGTAGGAAGGCTGTAATAGGGTTGGTTGTGTGTGGGTGTTGGTAGTGGAAGCTGTATAGGGTTGGTTGGTCGTGTGGTGTTGGTATAGAGGCTTGTATAGGGTTGGTGTTGGTGGGTGTTGGTAATTAGGAAGGCTTCTGGGTTGTTATTGGTCGTGGTGTGGTGTTGTGTAGTAGGAGGCTATATGGGTTGGGTTGGTCGTGGTGGGTGTTGGTAGTAGGAAGGCTGTATAGGTTGGTTTGTCGTGTGGGGTGTTGGTAGTGGAAGGCTGTAATGGGGTTTGGTGTTGTGGTGTTTGTAGATGGAAGGCTGTAATAGGGTTGGTTGGTCGTGGTGGGTGTTGTAGTAGGAAGGCTGTAATAGGGTTGGTTGGTCGTGTGGTGGTGTTGGTAGTAAAGGCTGTAATAGGGTTGTGTGGTCAGTGTGGTGTGGTATGGAGGAAGGCTGTAATAGCGGGTTGGTTGGTCGTGGTGGGTGTTGGTAGTAGGAAGGCTGTAATAGGGTTGGTTGGTCGGTGGTGTGTTTGGTAGTAGGAAGGCTGTAAATAGGGTTGGTGGTCGTGGTGGGTGTTGTGTAGTAGGAAGGCTGTAATAGGGTTGGTTGGTCGTGGTGGGTGTTGGTGATAGGAGAGGCTTGTATAAGGGTTGTTGGGGTCTGTGTCGGTGTGTTGGTAGTAGGTAAGGCTGTAATAGGTTGTTTTGTCTGGTGGGTGTTGGTAGTAGATGAAGGCTGTAATAGGGGTTGGTGGTTGTGGTGGTGTTGGTAGTAGAAGCTGTAATGGTTAGTTGGTCGTGGTGGGTGTTGTGTAGTAGGAAGGCTGTATAGGGTTGGTTGGTCGATGGTGGGTGTTTGGTAGTAGGAAGGCTGTAATAGGGTTTGGTTGGTCGTGGTTTGGGTGTTGGTAGTAGGAGGGCTGTAATAGGGTTGGTTGGTGGGGGTGTTGTGTAGGAAGTCTGTAATAGGGTTGGTTGGTCGTGGTGTGTTGGTATGTAGGAAGGTCTGTAATAGGGTTGTTGTGTGGTGGTGTGGTAGTAGGAGGCTGATATAGGGTTGTTGGTCGTGGTGGGTGTTGGTAGAGGAAGGCTGATATAGGTGTTGGTGGTCGTGGTGGGTGGTTTGGTAGTAGGGAAGGCTGTAATGGGTTGGTTGGTCGTGGTGGTGTTGGTATAGAAGGCTGTAATAGGGTTGTTGGTCATGGTGGGTGTTGGTAGTAGGAAGGCTGTAATAGGGTTGGTGGTTGTGGTGGTGTTGGTGTAGGAAGGCTGTAATAGGGTTGGTTGTCGTGGTGGTGTTGGTAGTAGGAAGGCTGTTAATAGGGTTGGTTGGTTGTGGTGGGTTGTGTTGTAGTAGAAGGCTGAATAGGGTTGTTGGTCGTGTGGTTGTTGGTATAGAAGGCTGTAAGGGTTGTTTGTGGTGGGTTGTTTGTAGTAGGAAGGCTGTAATAGGGTTGGTTGGTCGTGGTGGTGTTTGTGTAGAGAGGCGGTAATAGGGTTGGTTTGGTCGTGGTGGGTTGTATAGGAAGGTGTAATAGGGTTGTTGGCTGTGGTGGTGTTGGTAGTAGGAAGGCTGTAATAGGGTTGGGTTGTGCGTGGTTGGTGTGGTTGGTAGTAGGAAGGCTGTAATAGGTTGGTTGTCGTGGTGGGGTTGGTAGTGGGAAGCTGTATAGGGTTTTGGTCGTGGTGGGTGTTGGTAGTAAGGAGGGCTTGTAATAGGGTGTTGGTCGGTCGTGGTGGGTGTTGGTAGTGGAAGGCTGTAATAGGGTTGGTTGGTCGTGGTAGGTGTTGGTAGTAGGAAGGCTGTATATAGGGTTAGTTGGTCAGTGGTGGGTGTTGGTAGTAGGAAGGCTGTAATAGGGTTGGTCGGTTGTGGTGGGTGTTGGTAGTAGGAAAGTGCTGTATAGGGTTAGTTGGTCAGTGGTGGGTGTTGGTAGTAGGAAGGCTGTAAGAGGGTTGGTTGGTCGTGTGGGTGTTGGTAGTAGAAGCTGTAATAGGGTTGGTTGGTCGTGGTGGGTTGTGGTATTAGGAAGGCTGTAATAGGGTGTTTGTGGTGGGTGTTGGTAGTAGGAAGCTGTATAGGGTTGGTTGGTCGGTGGTGTTGGTAGTTAGGAAGAGCTGTAATAGGGTTGGTTGGTCGTGGTGGGTGTTGGTAGTAGGAAGGCTGTAATAGGGTTGGTTGGTCGTGGTGGGTGTTGGTAGTAGGAAGGCTGTAATAGGGTTGGTTGTGGTGGGTGTTGGGTATAGGAAGGCTTGTATAGGGTTGGTTGGTCGTGGTGTGTGTTGGTAGTAGGAAGGCTATATAGGGTTGGTTGTTCGGTGGGTGTTGTAGTAGGAAGGCTGTAATAGGGTTGTTGGTCGTGGTGGGTGTTGTTAGTAGGAAGGCTGTAATAGGGTTGTTGGTCGTGGGTGGGTGTTGGTAGTTAGGAAGGCTGTAATGTAGGGTTGGTTGGTCTGGTGGGTGTTGATAGTAGGAAGGCTGTAATAGTGTTTGGTTTGGTGTGGGTGTTGGTAGTAGGAAGGCTGTAATAGGGTTGTTGGTGGTGGTGTTGTGTAGTAGGAAGGCTGTAATGGGTTGTTGGTCGTGTGTGGTGTTGGTAGTAGGAAGGCTGTAATAGGGTGTGGTTGGTCGTGTGGGTGTTGGTAGTAGGAAGGCTGTAATAGGGTTGTGTGTGGTGGGTGTGGGTAGTAGGAAGGCTGTAGAGGTTGGTTGGTGGGTGGGTGTTGGTAGTAGGAAGGCTGTAATAGGGTGTATTTGGTCGTGTGGGTGTTGGTGTAGGAAGGCTGTAATAGGTGTTGGTTTGGTGGTGTGTTGGTAGTAGGAAGGCTGTAATAGGGTTGGTTGGTCGTGGTGGGTGTGTGTTAGTAGGAAGGCTGTAATAGGGTTGTGTTTGTGGTGGTGTGGGTATTAGGAGCTGTAATAGGGTTGTTGGTCTTGTGGGTGTTGGGTGGTTGGTATTGGAAGGCTGTAATAGGGTTTGGTTGGTCTGGTGGTTGTTTGGTAGTAGGAGGCTGTAATAGGGTTGGTTGGTCGTGGTGGGTGTTGGTAGTAGGAAGGCTGTAATAGGGTGGTGGTCGTGGTGGGTGTTGGTAGTAGGAAGGGTGTAATAGGGGTTGGTTTTGGTGGGTGTTGGTAGTAGGAGGCTGTAATAGGGTTGTTGGTCTGGTGGTGTTGGTAGTAGAAGGCTGTAAGTGGTTGGTTGGTCGTGGTGGGTGTTGGTAGTAGGAAGGCTGTAATAGGGTTGGTGGTCGTGTGGGTGTTGGTAGTAGGGCTGTATAGGGTTTGGTTGTGTGGTGGGTGTTGGTAGTAGAAAGGCTGTAATAGGTTATTGGTCGTGGTGGGTGTTGGTAGTAGGAAGGCTGTATAGGTTGGTTGGTCTTGGTTGTGTTGGTAGTAGAGGCTGTTAGGTTGTTGGTGCGTGGTGGGTGTTGGTAGTAGGAGATGTAATAGGTTGGTTGTTCGTGGTGGGTGTGTTGGTAAGTAGGAAGGCTGTAATAGGGTTGTTGGTGTGGTGGTGTTGTAGTGGAAGGCTGTAATAGGGTGGTTGGTCGTGGTGGGTGTTGGTAGTAGGAAGGCTGTAATAGGGTTGGTTGGTCGTGGTGGGTGTTGGTAGTAGGAAGGCTGTAATAGGGTTGGTTGGTCGTGGTGGGTGTTGGTATAGGAAGGCTGTAATAGGGTTGGTCGGTGGTGGGTGTTGGTAGTAGGAAGGCTGTAATAGGGTTGGTTGGTCGTGGTGGGTGTTGGTAGTAGAAGGCTGTAATAGGGTTGTTGGTCAGTGGTGGGTGTTGGTAGTAGGAAGGCTGTTAATAGGGTTAGTTGGTCATTGGTGGGTGTTGGTAGTAGGAAGGCTGTAATAGGGTTTGTCGGTGTTTTGGTGGGGTTTTGGTAGTAGGAAGGCTGTAATAGGGTTAGTTGGTCGTGGTGGGTGTTGGTAGTAGAAGGCTTGAATAGGTTGTTGGTGGTTCGTGTGTGTTGGTAGTAGGAAGCTGTAATAGGGTTGGTTGGTCGTGGTGGTGTTGGTTAGTAGGAAGGCTGTAATAGGTTTGGTTGGTGGGGTGTTTGGTAGTAGGAAGCTGTAATAGGGTTGGTTGTGGTGGGTGTTGGTAGTAGGAAGGTTGTAATAGTGGTTTGGTTGTGGTGGGTGTTGGTAGTAGGAAGGCTGTAATAGGGTTGGTCGGTGGTGGGTGTTGGTAGTAGGAAGGCTGTAATAGGGTTGTTTGGTCGTGGTGGGTGTTGGTAGTAGAAGGCTGTAATAGGGTTGGTTGTGGTGTGGGTGTTGGTAGTAGGAGGAAGGCTGTAGGTTGGTTGGTCGTGGTGGGTGTTGGTAGAGTAGGAAGGCTGGTATAGGGTTGGTTGGTCGTGGTGGGTGTTGGTAGTAGGAAGGCTTAATAGGTTGGTTGGTCGTGGTGGGTGTTGTTAGGAGCTGTAATAGGGTTGGTTGGTCGTGGTGGGTGTTGGTAGTAGGAAGGCTGTAATAGGGTTGGTTGGTCGTTGGTTGTTCGTGGTGGGTGTTGGTAGTAGGAAGGCTGTAATAACGTTGGTTTCTTTGCAGTACGAGGCCCTGACTCCCGTGTCTACAAGTCTCGATCTCCTGCTTGTGGAAGACGTGAAAGTGAATCTCCGTCCTGTGTCCATCTATCCATCCTCTGATGTCACGGTAAGGAGCTCCGTCTTCCTTAAAGGGAAGCTTCATATTTTACCCGTTACCAATTACAATTATTGTATCCGTTTGTTACACAGACCCAATGATTTCCCCTTTACGAACCAATAGACAGTCCATGGCCTTTTGTATCCTCCAATAGCCGTGGTTTGCTTGGGGTTACAGAGCAGTAACAGCTGGGCCCCCTGATTGGTGGCGTCCTGTTGATTGGCAGGGATCAGACCAATGGCTTCATAGTACACATGTTTGGTTTCCTGTGTGACCCTCTATATCCTTTCAGGCCGAATTCACCATTTCTGAAGGATCCGGCTATTTCTTCATCAACCGAAGTTCCACCCACATTGCCAATACGGAATTCAAGGAAACCCAGTGGCACTGTTGTGGTGAGTATTTACTACGTGGCTGTAATGTTTGGACTGCCACGTGTTCAATAAAGTTACTAAATTCTAATGGTGGAACCGGATCACTAATCTCCGCCCCCCCATGGTGTCGCCCCATGTGACTGGGTTTTCCATCAGTTTATGGTTGAAGACGATTGGTTGAGTTGCTGTTTCGCACGGTGACACCCACATAACCGAGTTCTTTGTTTCTCCTCTGTTACAGGTTTATCCACTGCACCCTGGCTCCCTAACTGTCATGGTCTATGACTTGTGTTTGGCTTTCCCGGCTCCGGCCACAGTCGGCGTCCACGTGTCCGATATTTATCAAGTAGATGTCAGGGTTGTTGACAAGGTCAGAATGTGATTGGGAACGGAATTATATTGTGTACACCCAGTGACTGGTCACGTCATCGGTAACCCGTGGCCTCTGGCTGGTCATGTGATCGGTAACCCGTGGCCTCTGGCTGGTCATGTGATCGGTAACCCGTGGCCTCTGGCTGGTCATGTGGTCTGTAACTCCGTGCCTTTCTGTTATAAAGGTTATCATTTTCTTAAAGTGGTTCTTGGTAACGGCTCTTAAGAAATTGAAGGACAACTAAACCTTTGTCCGAACATTAATTCCCTAAACCACAGTCTGATTCTCCTTTCATCCTCCTTGACAGGGACACTTCCTCCTACGGACAGGAAGTTGAATGGGGGTTGGATTCTTCCTCCTCAGGACACAGAAGTAGAATGGGGTGATTCATCCTCCCTCAGGGACAGGACGTAGAATGGGTGGGGTGATCCATTCCTCCTCAGGACAGAAGTAGAATGGGGTGATTCATTCCTCAGGGACAGGAAGTAGAATGGGGTTGATTCATTCCTCCTCAGGACAGGAAGTAGAATGGGGTGATTCATTCCTCCTCAGGGACAGGAAGTAGAATGGGGTGATTCATTCCTCCTCACAGGGACAGGAAAGTAGAATGTGGGTGATTCATTCCTCCCAGGGACAGGAAGTAGAAGGGGTGATCATTCTCCTCTGGACGAAGTAGAATGGGGTGTTCATTCCTCCTCAGGGACAGGAAGTAGAATGGGGTGATTCATTCCTCCTCAGGACAGGAAGTTAGAATGGGGTGATCCATTCCTCCTCAGGACAGGAAGTAGAATGGGGTGATCCATTCCTCCTCAGGACAGGAAGTAGAATGGGGTGATCATTCCTCCTCAGGGACAGGAAGTAGAATGGGGTGATCATTCCTCCTCAGGGACAGGAAGTAGAATGGGGTGATCCATTCCTCCTCAGGGACAGAAGTAGAATGGGTGATTCATTCCTCCTCAGGGACAGGAAGTAGAATGGGGTGATTTCATTCCTCCTCAGGGACAGGAAGTAGAATGGGGTGATTCATTCCTCTCAGGGACAGAAGTAGAAGGGGGTGACATTCCTCCTCAGGACAGAAGTAAATGGGGTGATTCATTCCTCCTCAGGACCGAAGTAGAATGGGGTGATTCATTCCTCCTCAAGGACAGGAAGTAGAATGGGGTGTTATCCTTTCCCCTCAGGGACGGAAGTAGAAGGGGGGTGATTCATTCTCCTCAGGGACAGGAAGTTGAATGGTGATCTTCCCCTCAGGACAGAAGTAGAATGGGTGATCATTCTCTCCTCAAGGACATGAGGTAAATGGGGTGATTCATTCCTCCTCAGGGACAGGAAGTAGTAATGGGGTGATTCATTCCTCCTCAGGACAGAGTTGAATGGGTGTATTTCATTCCTCCCCTCGGGACAGGAAGTAGAATGGGGTGATTCATTCCTCCTCAGGGACAGGAATTGAATGGGGTGTTTCATTCCTCCTCAGGGACAGGAAGAAATGGGGTGATTCATTCCTCCTCAGGGACGGAGGAGATGGGGTGTTCATTCCTCTCAGGGACAGGAAGTAGAATGGGGTGATATTCCTCCTCCTCAGGGACAGAGGTAATGGGTGTATTCATTCCTCCTCAGGGACAGGAAGTAGAATGGGGATTCATTCCTCCTCAGGGACAGGATTAAATGGGGTGATTCTTCCTCCTCAGGGACAGGAAGTGAATGGGGTTGATTCCATTCCTCCTCAGGACAGGAAGTAATGGGGTGATTCATTCCTCCTCAGGGACAGGAAGTAGAATGGGGTGATCCATTCCTCCTCGGGACAGGAAGTAGAATGGGGTGATCATTCCTCCTCAGGGACAGACGTGAATGGGGTGATCCATTCCTCCTCGGGACAGGAAGTAATAATGGGTGGATTCATTCCTCCTCAGGGACTGAAGTGAATGGGGTGATTCATTCCTCCTCAGACAAGTAAGTGAATGGGGTGATTCATTCCTCCTCAGGGACAGGAAGTAGAATGGGGTGATTCATTCTCTCTCAGGGACAGAAGTAGAATGGGGTGATTCATTCCTCCTCAGGGACAGGAAGTTGAATGGGTGATTCATTCCTCCTCAGACAGGAAGTAGAATGGGGTGATTCATTCCTCCTCAGGGACAGGAATAGATATGGGTGATTCATTCCTCCTCAGGGACAGGAAGTAGAATGGGGTGATTCATTCCTCCTCAGGGACAGGAAGTAAATGGGGTGATTCATCCTCCTCAGGGACAGGAAGTAAAATGGGGGTGATTCCATTCCTCCTCAGACAGGAAGGTAGAATGGGGTGTATTCATTCCTCCTCAGGGACAGGAAGTTAATGGGGTGATTCATTCCTCCTCGGGACAGGAAGTAGAATGGTGGGTGAATTCATTCCTCCTCAGGGACAGGAAGTAGAATGGGGTGATTCATTCCTCCTCAGGACAGGAAGTAGAATGGGTGATCCTATCCTCCTCAGGGACAGGAAGTAGAATGGGGTGATTCATTCCTCCTCAGGGACAGGAGTAGAATGGGGTGATTCATTCCTCTCAGGGACAGGAAGTAGAATTGGGTGATTCATTCCTCCTCAGGGACAGGAAGTAGATGGGGTGATCATTCCTCCTCAGGGACGGAAGTAGAATGGGTGATTCATTCCTCCTCAGGGACATGAAGTAGAATGGGTGATCCATTCCTCTCAGGGACAGGAAGTAGAATGGGGGTGACATTCCTCCTCAGGGACAGGAAGTAGAATGGGGTGATCACTTCCTCCTCAGGACAGGAAGTAGAATGGGGTGATTCATTCCTCCTCGGGACAGGAATTAGAATGGGTGTGATTCATTCCTCCTCAGGGACAGAAGTTGAATGGGGTGCTCATTCCTCCTCAGGGACAGGAAGTAGAATGGGGTGATTCATTCTCCTCCTCAGGGACAGGAAGTAGAATGGGGTTCGATTCATTCCCCTCAGGGACAGGAAGTAGAAGGGGTTATTAGATTCCTCCTAGACAGGAAGTTGAATGGGGTGATTCATTCCTCCTCAGGGACAGGAAGTAGAATGGGGGTGATTCATTCCTCCTCAGGGACAGGAAGTAGAATGGGGTGATTCATTCCTCCTCAGGGACAGGAAGTAGAATGGGTGTATTCATTCATTCCTCTAGGGACAGGAAGTAGAATGGGGTGATTCCATTCCTCCTCAGGGACAGGAAGTAGAATGGGGTGATTCATTCCTCCTCAGGGACAGGAAGTAGAATGGGGTGATTCATTCCTCCTCAGGGACAGGAAGTAGAATGGGGTGATTCATTCCTCCTCAGGGACAGGAAGTAGAATGGGGTGATTCATTCCTCCTCAGGGACAGGAAGTAGAATGGGGTGATTCATTCCTCCTCAGGGACAGGAATAGAATGGGGTGATTCATTCTCCTCAGGACAGGAGTAGAATGGGGTGATTCATTCCTCCTCAGGGGACAGGAAGTAGAATGGGTGGTGACATTCCTCCCGGGACGGAAGGAAGTAGAATGGGGTTGATTCATTCCTCCTAGGGACAGGAAGTAAATGGGGTGATTCATTCCTCCTCAGGGACGGAAGTAATGGGGTGATCTTCCTCTCAGGGACAGGAAGTAGAATGGGTGATTCATTCTCCTCAGGGACAGGAAGTAGAATGGGGTGATTCATTCCTCCTCAGGGACAGGAAGTAAATGGGGTGATCATTCCTCCTCAGGGACAGGAAGTAGAATGGGGTGATTCATTCTCCTCAGGGACAGTACGTAGAATGGGGTTGATTCAATTCCTCCTCAGGGACAGGAAGTTAGAATTGTGGTCATTCCCTCCTCAGGGACAGGAAGTAGAATGGGGTGTTCTTCTTCCTCAAGGGACAGGAGTAGAATGGGTGGTGTCTTCCTCCTCAGGACAGAAGTAGAGAATGGGGGTGATTCATTCCTCCTCAGGGACAGGAAGTAGAATGGGGTGATCCATTCCTCCTCAGGGACAGGAAGTAGAATGGGGTGATTCATTCCTCCTCCTCCTCAGGGACAGGAAGTAGAATGGGGTGATTCATTCCTCCTCACGGACAGGAAGTTGAATGGGGTGATTCATTCCTCCTCAGGGACAGGAAGTAGAATGGGGTGATTCATTCCTCCTCAGGGACAGGAAGTAGAATGGGGTGATCCATTCCTCCTCAGGGACAGGAAGTAGAATGGGGTGATTCATTCCTCCTCAGGGACAGGAAGTAGAATGGGGTGATTCATTCCTCCTCACGGACAGGAAGTAGAATGGGGTGATTCATTCCTCCTCAGGGACAGGAAGTAGAATGGGGTGATTCATTCCTCCTCAGGGACAGGGTTTCATTAAATGATATTTATTTCTCTTGTAGGTAGAAATTGGGAAATGGGTGAAAGCCTACGTGAGGGTTCTGGACTCTTCTAAGAAACCATTTCTAGCCAAATACTTGGCGTTTATGGATCTGGAACTGGGAACTTCCTCTCCAGTCGTATTGATCAAGTGAGTGTGGTTTATTATAGGAAAGGGGCCCTAGTAATCTCCCGTGTGGGGCCCTAGTAATCTCCCGTGTGGGGCCCTAGTAATCTCCCGTGTGGGGCCCTAGTAATCTCCCGTGTGGGGGCCCTAGTAATCTCCCGTGTGGGGCCCCAGTAATCTCCCGTGTGGGACCCCAGTAATCTCCCGTGTGGGGGCCCTAGTAATCTCCCGTGTGGGGGCCCTAGTAATCTCCCGTGTGGGGCTCCTAGTAATCTCCCTTGTGGGGCCCTAGTAATCTCCCGTGTGGGGCCCTAGCCATCTCCCCTGTGGGGCCCTAGCAATCTCCCGTGTGGGGCTCCTTCATTAAATAAAGTAATCTTCATTTAGGGGGCATGTCCACCCTTAAACCAAAAAGAGGTGACCTCAACTGCTATTTTTCCCAGTTTATTACACGTATTTGTAACAAGAAATTTAATAATGATACATTTCTGGTAAAGGTATCTGCCCCTCTCTCTGCTCAATTAGCTTTTTATAAGCTTGAGCCAGGTTTAAACATTCCCTTTAAATCCAGGGCCAACTATATTGTATCCTACCAGATACAATATGTTACAATGTCCCAGATAACAGTTATAGTTAGTAACGTCCTTCATACAATATGATAATATAATAATACAATGTGTTTACAATGTCCTTATTACCCAGAGATAACAGTATGTTAGCAACGTCCTTCATACAATATGATAATATAATAATACAATATGTTACAATGTCCATATTACGCCTCCCAGAGATAACAGTCATAGTTAGTAACGTCCTTCATACAATATGATAATATAATATACAATATGTTACAATGTCCTATTACCAGATAACAGTCATAGTTAGTAACGTCCTTCATACAATATGATAAATAAATAATACATAGTGTACAATGTCCTATTACCAGATAACGGTCATAGTTAGTAAAGTCCTTCATACAATATGATGAATATAATAATACAATATGTTACAATGTCCTATTACCCAGATAACAGTCATAGTTAGTAAAGTCTTCATACAATATGATAATATAATAATACAATATGTTACAATGTCCCAGTAACAGTATAGTTAGTAAAGTCCTTCATACAATGATAATAAATAATTACAATATGTTACAATGTCCTATTACCCAGATAAACAGTCATAGTTAGTAACGTCCTTCATAACAATTGATAATATAATACAATATGTTACAATGTCCTATTACCCAGATAACAGTCATAGTTAGTAAACGCTTCATACAATATGATAATATAATAATACAATATGTTTAATGTCCTATTACCCAGACGTCATAGTAGTATACGTCCGATAAAATTATAGTACAAGTCTATACCCAAAACAGTCAAGTAGTAACGTCCTCATACAATATGATAATATAATAATACAATAGTTACAATGTCCTATACCCAGATAACAGTAAATAGTTAGTAACAAGTCCTTTCATACAATATGATATATATAATACAATATGTTACATATGTTCATTATACCCCAGATAACAGTCCCAAGTTAAGTAAGTTCAACAATGTTACAATGTCATTACCCAGATAACAGTCATAGTTAGTAACGTCCTTCATACAATATGATAATATAATAATACATATGTTACCAATGTCCTATTACCCAGATACAACATAAGTTAGTAACGTCCTTCATAACATATGAAATATAATAATACATATGTTTATAATGTCCTATTACCCAGAACAGTCATAGTTAGTAACGTCTTCATACAATATGATAATATAATAATACAATATGTACAATGTCCTATTACCCAGATAACAGTCATAGTTAGTAAAGGTCCTTCATACAATATGATAATATAATAATACAATATGTTACCAATGTTCCATTACCCAGATAACAGTCATAGTGTAAGTCCTTCACAATATATAATAATAATACATATGTTACAATGTCCAATTAACAAGTCATAGTTAGTAAAGTCCTTCATACAATAGATAATATATAATTCAATATGTTACAATGTCCTATTACCAGATAACAGTCATAGGTAGTTAAAGTCCTTCATACAATATGATAATATAATAATACAATATGTTACAATGTACCCAGATAACAGTCATAGTTAGTAAAGTCTTCATACAATATGATAATTTAATGACAATATGTTACAATGTTCCTATTACCCAGATACAGCATAGTTAGTAAGTCCTTCATACAATATGATAATATAATAATACATATGTACAATGTCCATTACCGGATAACAGCATAGTTAGTAACGTCCTTCATACAATATGATATATATAATACAATATGTTACCAATGCATACCCAGATAAGTCATAGTTAGTAACGTCCTTCATACAATATGATATAATAATACAATATGTTACAATGTCCTATTACCCAATAACCGTCTAGTTAGTAACGTCCTTTCATACAATATGAAATTAATAATACAATATGTTACAATGTCCTATTACCCAGATAACAGGTCATAGTTAGTAACGTCCTTCATACAATATGATATATAATACAATATGTTACAATGTCTGATACCCAGATAACAGTCATAGTTAGTAACGTCCTCATACAATATGATAATATAATAATACAATATGTTACAATGTCCTATTACCCAGATAACAGTCATAGTTAGTAACGTCATTCATCAATATGATAAATAATAATACAATATGTTAAAATGTCCTATTACCCAGATAAACGTCATAGTTAGTAAGTCCTCAACAATTGATAATTAATAATACAAATATGTTCAATGTCTATTACCCAGAAACAGTCATAGTTAGTAAGTCCTTCATACAATATGATAATATAATAATACAATATGTTACAATGTTCCTATTACCCAGATACAGTCATAGTTGTAACGTCTTCATACAATATGATAATTAAATAATACAATATGTACAATGTCCATTACCCAGATAACAGATAGTCGTAGTAACGTCCTTTACAATATATGATAAATATAATACAATATGTTACAATGTCCTATCCCAGATAACAGTCATAGTTAGTAACGTCCTTCATACAATATGATATAATATAATACAATAGTTACAATGTCCTATTACCCAGATAACAGTATAGTTAGTAACGTCCTTCATACAATAGGATGAATATATAATAATACAATATGTACAATGCCTATTACCCAGATAACAGTCTAGTATCGTAACGTCCTTCATACATATGATATATAATAATACAATATGTACAATGTCCTATTACCAGATAACAGTCATAGTTAGTAACGTCCTTCATACAATATGATATATAATAATACAATATGTTACAATGTGCTATTACCCAGATAACAGTCATAGTTAGTAACGTCCTTCATACAATATGATAATATAATAATACAATATGTTACAATGTCCATTACCCAGATAACGTCCTAGTTAGTAACAAGTCCTTCATACAATATGATAATATAATAATACAATATGTACAATGTCCATTACCCAGAGATAACAGTCATAGTTAGTAAAGTCCTTCATACAATATGATAATATAATAATACAATATGTTACATGTCCTATTACCCAGATAACAGTCATAGTTAGTAACGTCCTTCATACAATATGATAATTAATAATACAATATGTTACAAGTCCATTACCCAGATAACAGTCATAGTTGTAACGTCCTTCATACAATAGATATAATAATACAATATGTACAATGTCCTATTACAGATAACAGTCATAGTTAGTAACGTCCTTCATACAATATGATAATAATAATAATACAATATGTTAACAATGTCCTATTACCCAGATAACAGTCATAGTTAGTAACGTCCTTCATACAATATGATAATAAATAATACATATGTTACAATGTCCTATTACCCAGATAACAGTCATAGTTAGTAACGTCCTTCATACAATATGATAATATATAATACATATGTTACAATGTCCTATTACCCAGATAACAGTCATAGTTAGTAACGTCCTTCATACAATATGATAATATAATATACAATATGTTACAATGTCTATTACCAGATAACAGTCATAGTTAGTAACGTCCTTATACAATATGATAATATATAATAAACAATATGTTACAATGTCCTATTACCAGATAACAGTCATAGTTAGTAACGTCCTTCATACAATATGATAATATATAAACCAATAGTTACAATGTCTATTACCCAGATAACGTCATAGTTAGTAAACGTCTTTCCAATACAATATGATAATATAAATACAATATGTTACAATGTCCTATTACCCAGATACAGTCATAGTTAGTAGACCCGTCCTTCATACAAATATGATATATATAATAATACAATATGTTACAATGTCCTATTACCCAGATAACGGTCATAGTTAGTAAAGTCCTTCATACAAATGATAATATAATTATTACAATATGTTACAAGTCCTATTACCAGATAACGGTCATAGTTAGTAAAGCTCCTTCATACAATATGATAATTAATACATATGTTACATGTCCTATTACCAGATAAACAGTCATAGGTTAGTAACGTCCTTCATACAATATGAAATATAATATACAATATGTACAATGTCCTCTTACCCAGATAACAGTCACTAGTTAGACGTCCTTCATACAAATGATAATATAATAATACAATCATGTTACAATGTCCTATTACCCAGATAAAGTCATAGTTAGTAACGTCCTTCATACAATATGATAATATAAGTAATAATCAATATGTTACAATGTCCTATTACCAGATAACAGTCATAGTAGTACGTCCTTCATACAATATGATAATAATAATATAAATATGTTACAATTCCTATTACCCAAGATAACAGTCATAGTTAGTAAGTCCTTCATTACAATATGATAATAATAATACAATATGTTACAATGTCCATTACCCAGATAACAGTACATAGTAGTAACGGTCTCATACAATATGATAATATAATAATACAATATGTTACAATGTCCTATTACCCAGAAACAGTCATAGTTAGTAAACGTCCTTCAACAAAATGATAATATAAATAATACAATAGTTACAATGGTCCTATTACCCAGTAACAGCATAGTTAGTAACGTCTTCATACAATATGATAATATAATAATACAATATGTTACAATGTCCTATTACCCAGATAACAGGTCATAGTTAGTAACAGTCCTTCATAATCAATAGATAAATATAATAATACAATATGTTACAATGTCCTATTACCCAGATAACGTCATGTTAGTAAGTCCTTCATACAATATGAAATAATAATAAAATTATACAGTGTCCTATTACCCAGATAACATGTATAGTTAGTAACGTCCTTCATACAATATGATAAATAATATACAATATGTTACAAATGTCCTATTACCAGATAACAGTCATAGTTAGTAACGTCCTTCATACAATATGTAATATAATAATACAATATGTTACAATGTCCTATACCCAGATAACAGTCATAGTTAGTAACGTCCATTCATACAATATGATAATATAATAATACAATAGTTACAATGTCCTATTACCACGATAACAGTCCATAGTTGTAACGTCCTTATACAATATGATAATATAATAAATACAATATGTTACAATGTCACTATTACCAGATAACAGTATAGTTAGTAACGTCCTTCATACAATATGGATGATATAATAATAATTACAATAGTTTACAATGTCCTATTACCAGATAACAGTCATAGTTAGTAACGTCTTCAGACAATAGTGATAATATAATAATACAATATGTTACAATGTCATTCCAGATAACAATAGTAGGTAAGTCCTTCATACAATATGTAATATAATAATACAATGTTACATGTCCTATTACCCAAAACAGTCAGTAGTTAGTAACGTCCTTCATACAATATGATAATATAATAATAACAATATGTTACAATGTCCTATACCCAGATAACAGTATAGTAGTAACGTAAAGTCCTTCATACATATGATAATATAATAATTACAATATGTTATAATGTCCTATTACCCAGATAACAGTCATAGTTAGTAAGTCCTTCATACAATATGATATATATAATACATATGTAAATGGTCCTATTACCCCAGATAACAGTCATAGTTAGTAACGTCCTCATACAATAGGATAATATAATAATACAATATGTTACAATGTCCTATTACCCAGATAACAGATAGTTAGTAACCGTCCTTCATACAATATGATAATATAATAATACAATATGTTACATGTCCTATACCCAGATACAGTCATAGTTAGTAACGTCCTTATACACATATGATAATATAATAATATACAATATGTTATAATGTCCCTATTACCCAGAGATAACGATACATTAGTTAGTAACGTACTTCATTACAATATGATAGATAATAATACAATAGTTACAATGTCCTATTACCCACTGATAACAAGTCAAGTTAGTAACGTCTTCCTACACTATGATAATATAATAATACAATATGTTACAATGTCCTATTACCCAGATAACAGTCATAGTTAGTAACGTCCTTCATACAATATGATAATATAATAATACAATATGTTACAATGTCCTATTACCCAGATAACAGTCATAGTTAGTAACGTCCTTCATACAATATGATAATATAATAATACAATATGTTACAATGTCCTATTACCCTGATAACAGTCATAGTTAGTAACGTCCTTCATACAATATGATAATATAATAATACAATATGTTATAATGTCCTATTACCCAGATAACAGTCATAGTTAGTAACGTCCTTCATACAATATGATAATATAATAATACAATATGTTATAATGTCCTATTACCCAGATAACAGTCATAGTTAGTAACGTCCTTCATACAATATGATAATATAATAATACAATATGTTACAATGTCCTATTACCCAGATAACAGTCATAGTTAGTAACGTCCTTCTCAGGCCCAGTGGTGGGATCAGGTAGACAGTTGCCATATCCAGTGGCCATATCGGAAAGACCAGTGGACATTACACACGTGCAATCGCTTGGGCCGACCCACAATGCACCTTTCATCTCGAACACCTGATGTCATGTTTACATTTGCCCTTAGAGCCGTTAATGAAAAGTTGGATGACTTCACGGCTGTATTTGCGGTACACGGCGTGGCTATCGGACAGACCAGTCTCACCGCCGTGGCTGTGGACAGAGTGGGAAGCAGAATTGACTCTTCACCAAAGCCCCTTGAGGTAAATAACCCTGTTCTGTGACATTGCTTAGGCTGGGTACACGGGGATATTTATTGTCCTGACCAAGTGTAGACTGTGAGTGAGCGCTCGGCCAGGACCAATGAATGTTGGTCGCAGCAACCGTGGCCATAGGGATCAGTCCAATCGGCCGTGATTTACCAGCAGGCCTGTTCTTCCGATTCGGATTTCTGACCGACCAATCGGCTGGAAATATCTGCTTTAGACTTCCCCTTTATTCTCCTGTGAACACATGACTGCCGCACAGGACCATGGGTATTAAAGGGGTAGGAACACGTCTACTGGTCTATTTCATTTTCTATAGAGATTAACCAATGATCAGATCTAGCAGGTTCCATAGGAGTCGTCACTAAACCTTCCTTGTTTTCTGGGAAATATGCGATCACTCACCGTAAACAGGGAATGTTCATTGTGTGGTTACAGTTATAGTGAAGTCACATGTTCAGGTCCAAGCACGATATACATATTACACTATAGAAGACACGGAAATTAGGGTTACGGGGTCTGGAATTCTCCTCTAGGTCAGTTTTCCAACCCTACTGGGTAACCAAGGGTTAAACTACATCCCTCACCAATTCAGTTCCCAATGTGTGACTGGAATGTGTCTAATAGGTTTAGCGGAATATGTGGCTCGTCGTGTCCCAAAGTGATTATGAGCCACGTAACCCACTAAACCTATTTCACCAGCGCTGGAGAAATCTCCACAGATCCCTTTAATTCCTCCCACAGATCCCTTTAATTCCTCCCACAGATCCCTAGATTTCCCTCCACAGTACCTTAGCTTCCTCCACAGATCCTTTATTCCTCCCAAGATCCCTTCTGCAATCCTCCCACAGATCCCTTTAATTCCTCCCACAGATCCCTTTAATTCCTCCCACAGATCCCTTAGATTCCTCCCACAGATCCCTTTAAGTCCTCCCACAGATCCCTTTAATTCCTCCCACAGATACCCATTCTTCCAAGATCCTTTGATCCTCCCTTAAGTACCCTCCCCAGTTCCCTTTAAGTCCTCCACACTACAGACCTTCCCACAGTTCCCTTTAAGTCCTCCCACAGATCCCTTTAAGTCCTCCCACAGATCCCTTTAAGTCCTCCCACAGATCCCTTTAAGTCCTCCCACAGATCCCTTTAAGTCCTCTCCCTTAAAGTCCTCCCCCAGATCCCTTTAAGTCCTCCCACAGTTCCCTTTAAGTCCTCCCACAGATCCCTTTAAGTCCTCCCACAGATCCCTTTAATTCCTGTTATGTGAAATTATATTTCCGATTATTTACACTGACAAAGGAACAAACACCCCGAGGTGAAGTAATATCCGTGTATTATTCTGTAAGTAGAGTATTATTCCATATAATACATAATCCAGCACATGCAGTCTGTCTCTATATCAAATTAAAAGACAATAAACATCCTCTTTCGGTCAGTTAGAAACGAGCTTGTTATCTACATAGTACAGGGAAGGAGAGAGAAATGGGGAGGGGCATGGAAAACAGGAAGTGACATCACTGAGCTGACTAATATAGATTCTCACCACTGCCCCTCCCCATTGAAGTGCCAGAGCCTTATGTATTATAAGGATATTAGTGTTTTTATCATTTATAATTAATCCAATGTTTATCATATTACTGAAGAAATCAAATAGGGTAAATCTGGACTGGTTATCCCTTCAATTGCTTTTAAAATGCGCGCTCTCTCTTCCCCTGTGACTCTTGTTCTGTCTCTCCCTTGTGCTCCCCCCTCTCTGTCTCTCCCTCTCTCTCACTCTCTCTCACTCTCTCTCTCTCTCTCTCTCTCTCACTCTCTCTCTCTCTCTCTCTAGGTTTTCCCTCCATTTCGCCTGTTGCCCAGGAAGATTACCCTCATCATTGGTGCAACGATGCAGGTGAGCTGCCATGTGTGATTTAATTGTAAGCTCTTAAGGGCAGGGACCGCCTCTTTATAGTTGGCACAGCACGTTAACCATATCTGTACACACTATATAGATATCTGTGTAAATGTATATATGTATTTATTAACGTATTTCATTCCTGGTACTTCATCTTCTGTATTGCACAGCACTAGGTCATCAGGTGTCAAATAAACCAAATATATAGACGGTATAGAATAGGTATGCATTGTATAGAGAATGATTGTAGTATAGAATAGGTATGCATTGTATGAGAGACGGTATAGAATAGGTAAGCATTGTATGAGACGGTATAGATAGGTATACATTGTATAGAGACGGTATAGAATAGGTATGCATTGTATAGAGACGGTAATGTATAGAATAGGTATGGCATTGTATAGAGAGCGTTATAGAATAAGGTATACATTGTATAGAGACGGATTATAAGAATAGGTATACATTGTATAGAGACGGTATAGAATAGGTATACATTGTATAGAGACGGTATAGAATAGGTATGCATTGTATAGAGACGGTATAGAATAGGTATGCATTGTATAGAGACGGTATAGAATAGGTATACATTGTATAGAGACGGTATAGAATAGTCATACATTGTATAGAGACGGTATAGAATAGGTATACGTGTATAGAGACGTATAGAATGGTACATTGTTAGAGACGGTATAGAATAGGTATGCATTGTATAGAGACGGTGTATAGAATAGGTATACATTGTATATAGAGACAGTATAGAATAGGTATGCATTTATAGAGACGGTATAGAATAGGTATGCATGTATAGAGACGGTATAGAATAGGTATGCATATGTATAGGACGGGATAGAATAGGTATGCATTGTATAAGATGTATAGATAGTATAATTTATAGGACGGTATAGAATAGGTATACATCTTATTGTATAGAGACGGTATAGAATAGTATCATTGTATAGAGACGGTTATAGAATAGGTATGTAGCATTGTATAGAGACGGTATAGAATAGGTATACATTGTATAGAGACGTATAGAATAGGTATGCATTGTATGAGACGGTATAAAGAATAGGTAAACTTGTATAGAGACGGTATAGAATAGGTATACTTGTATAGAGACGTATAGAATAGGTATGCATTGTTATAGAGACGGTTAAGAATAGGTATACATTTGTATAGAGACGGTATAGAATAGGTATACATTGTATAGAAGACGTGTATTGTATAGAATAGGTATGCATTGTATAGAGACGGTATAGAATAGGTATGAGTATGAGGGTATGAGAGGTATAAGACGGTATAGAATAGGTATGCATTGTATAGAGACGGTATAGAATAGGTATGCATTGTATAGAGACGGTATAGAATAGGTATGCATTGTATAGAGACGGTATATAGAATAGGTATACATTGTATAGAGACGGTATAGAATAGGTATGCATTGTATAGGACGGTATAAATAGGTATGCATTGTATAGAGACGGTATAGAATAGGTATACATTGTATAGAGACGGTATAGATAGGTATGCATTGTATTAGAGACGGTATAGAAGGTATACATTGTATAGAGACGGTATAGAATAGTATACATTGTATAGAGACGGTATAGAATAGGTATGATGTTGTATAGAGACGGTATAGAATAGGTATACATTGTATAGAGACGGTATAGAATAGGTATACATTGTATAGAGACGGTATAGAATAGGTATGCATTGTATAGAGAGCGTATTGTTATAGAATAGGTATGCATTGTATAGAGACGGTATAGAATAGTGTATCATTTATAGAGACGGTAATGAATAGGTAGCATGTATAGAGACGGTATAGAATAGGTATCATTGTATAGAGAAGGTATAGAAAGGATGCATTGTATAGAGACGGTATAGAATAGGTATACATTGTATAAAGAGACGGTATAGAATAGGTATGCATTGTATGAGACGGTATAGAATAGGTATAGCATTGTATAGAGACGTATAGAATAGGTATGCATTGTATAGAGACGGTATAGAATAGGTATTATTACATTGTATAGAGACGGTATAGAATAGGTATGCATTGATAGAGACGGTATAGAATAGGTATGCATTGTATAGAGACGGTATTTATAGAATAGGTATGCATTGTATAGAGAACAGGTATAGAATAGGTATACATTGTATAGAGACGGTATAGAATAGGTATTCATGTATAGAGACGGGATAGAATAGGTTACATTGTATAGAGACGGATAGAATAGGTATACATTGTAAGAGACGTATGAATAGAGTATGCATTGTATGATAGAGACGGTATAGAATAGGTATACATTGTATAGAGACAGAGTATAGAATAGGTATGCATTGTATAGAGACGGTATTAGAATAGTATGCATTGATAGAGACGGTATAGAAGGTATCATTGTATAAGAGACGGTATAGAATGGTATGCATTGTATAGAGACGGTATAGAATAGGTAGATTGTATAGAGACGGTATAGAAAGGTTATACATTGTATAGAGACGGTATAGAATAGGTATGCATTGTATAGAGACGGTATAGAAGGTATACATTGTATAAGAGACGGTATAGAATAGGTATACATTGTATAGAGAACGGTATAGAATAGGTATGCATTGTATAGAGACGGTATAGAATAGCGTATACATTGTTATAGAGACGGTATAGAATAGGTATACATTGTATAGAGACGTATAGAATAGGTAGACATTGTATAGAGACGGTATAGAATAGGTATAGCATTGTATAGAGACGGTATAGAATAGTTATCTTGTAAGAGACGGTAATAGAATAGGTTACATTGTATAGAGACGTATAGAATAGGTTACATTGTATAGAGACAGGTATAGAATAGGGTATCATGTATGAGACGGATATAGAATGGGATACATGTATAGAGACGGTATAGAATAGGTATACATTGTATAGAGACGGTATAGAATAGGTATACATTGTATAGAGACGGTATAGAATAGGTATACATTGTTATAGAGACGGTATAGAATAGGTATACATTGTATAGAGACGGTATAGAATAGAGTATGCATTGTATAGAGACGGTATAGAATAGGTATACATTGTATAGAGACGGTATTTATAGAGATAGGTAGCATTGTATAGAGACGGTATAGAATAGGTATGCATGTATAGAGACGTTAGAATAGGTATACATTGTATAGAGACGGTATAGAATAGGTATACTATGTATAGAGACGGTATAGAATAGGGATACATGTATAGAGAGGATATAGAATAGTATGCATTGTATAGAGACGGTATAAGAATAGGTATGATTGTATAGAGACGGTATAGATAGGTATGCATTGTATAGAGACGGTATAGTAGGTATACATTGTATAGAGACGGTATAGAATAGGTATGCATTGTATAGAGACGGTATAGAATAGGTATACATTGTATAGAGACGTTATAGAATAGGTATGCATTGTATAGAGACGGTATAGAATAGGTATGCATTGTATAGAGACGGTATAGAAAGGTATACATTGTATAGAGACGGTATAGAATAGGTAGCATTGTATAGATGACGGTATGAATAGGTATGCTTGTATAGAGACGGTATATAGAATAGGATGACAGTGTAGAGAGACGGTATAGAATAGGTAGCATTGTTAGAGACGGTATAGAATAGGTATATTGTATAGAGCGGTATATAGAATAGGTATACATTGTATAGAGACGGTATAGAATAGGTATGCATTGTATAGAGACGGTATAGAATAGGTTATACATTGTATAGAGACGGTTAGTAGTATGCATTGAGTAGAGACGGTATAGAATAGGTATTACATTGTATAGAGACGGTATAGAATAGGTATGACATTGTTAGAGACGGTATGTATAGAATAGGTATACATTGTATAGAGACGGTATAGAATAGGTATGCATGTATAGAGACGGTATAGAAAGTATCATTGTATAGAGACGGTATAGAATAGGTATACATTGTATAGAGACGGTTATAGAATTATAGAATAGGTATACAGTGGTTATAGAGCGGTATAGAATAGGATAAATTGTATAGAGACGGTATAGAATAGGTAGATACATTGTATAGAGACGGTATAGTATAGGTATACATTGTATAGAGACGGATAGAATAGGTATGCATTGTATAGAGACGGTATAGAATAGGTAGCATTGTATAGAGACGGTTATAGAATAGGTATCATTGTATAGAGACGGTATAGAATAGGATGCAGTATGAGACGGTATAGAATAGGTATGCATTGTATAGGAGCGGTATAGAATAGGTATGCATTGTATAGAGACGGTATGAATAGGGATGCATGTTTAGAGAGACGGTATAGAATAGGTATGATTGTATAGAGACGGTATAGAATAGGTATGATTGTATAGAGACGGTATAGAATAGGTATGCATTGTATAGAGACGGTATAGAATAGGTATACATTGTATAGAGACGGTATAGAATAGGTATACATTGTATAGAGACGGTATAGAATAGGTATATCATTGTATAGAGACGGTATAGAAAGGTATGCATGGTATAGAGACGGTATAGAATAGGTAGCATTGTATAGAGACGGTATAGAATAGGTACTGCATTGTATAGAGCGGTATAGAATAGGTATTGCATTGTATAGAGACGGTATAGAATAGGTATGTCATTGTATAGAGACGGTATAGAATAGGTAGCATTGTATAGAGACGGTATAGAATAGGTATGCATTGTATAGAGAAGGTTATAGAATGGTAGGCATTGTATAGAGACGGTATAGAATAGGTATGATTGTATAGAGACGGTATAGAATAGGTATGCATTGTATAGAGACGGTATAGAATAGGTATGCATTGTATAGAGAGGTATAGAATAGGTATGCATTGTATAGAGACGGTATAGAATAGGTATGCATTGTATAGAGACGGTATAGAATAGGTATGCATTGTTATAGAGACGGTATAGAATAGGTATGCATTGTATAGAGACGGTATAGAATAGGTATGCATTGTATAGAGACGGTATAGAATAGGTATGCATGTATAGAGACGGGATAGAATAGGTATATAATATATACACTATTCCTATATTAAATGACCTATATCATGGTCACTATTCCTATATTAAATGACACTATATCATGGTCACTATTCCCTATATTAAATTACACTATATCATGATCACTGTTCCCTATATTAAATGACACTATATCATGGTCACTATTCCCTATATTAAGTGACACTATATCATGGTCACTATTCCCTATATTAAATGACACTATATCATGGTCACTATTCCCTATATTAAATGACACTATATCATGGTCACTATTCCCTATATTAAGTGACACTATATCATGGTCACTATTCCCTATATTAAATGACACTATATCATGGTCACTATTCCCTAAGCTTCCCATTACCTTCATCTCCAAAATGAGCTCTGGGTTATTAGATATCACCAGATCCAACAACGCATTCTTTCTAGTAGGAACTTCTACCATCTGTGAAAGAAAATGCTCATATAGGAAATTTAAGAACTTTATACCTTTTGAGGTGCTGGCAGTTCCATTACTCCAATCTATTTCAGGGTAGTTAAAATCCCCCATAACCAGAACATGCCCCATACCAGCAGCCTTCGCCAACTACATATGGAGATTCATTTTCACATCCTCCCCGGCATTTGGCAGCTTATAACATACTCCAACAATTAATTTACCCACCTTCTTGCTTCCTGTACACAGTTCCACCCATAATGTTTCTGTTTAACATACATACATACATACTCCTCCTCCTTTCTTATTAACTCGGTCATGTCTAAATAAGGAGTACCCTTCAATATTTACTGTCCAGTCATGTGAATCATTTAGCCATGTTTCTGCTATACCAATCACATCATACCTTTCCTATAAAGCTATTAGTTCTAGTTCCCCGGTTTTTCCAGCCAGACTTCTTGCATTTGTAAACATACATTTTAGATTATCAATTGATTTACTTCCATACTTGGACATACATGTCTCCTTTTGCTCTGTGGTTGGGGGGTCCCATATCGCTGTCAGACAGACGTCACTGTCTGTTGTTGTCATTGTACTTCACCTTATTTCTCCCCCCAGATCACGTCTGAGGGTGGTCCGCAGCCTCGCTCCAACATCTTGTTCTCCATCACTGACGAGCGCATTGTGTCCATCAGCGCTAACGGGTGTGTGAAAGGAGTGGAGGTCGGTAACGGGACGGTGACTGGAGTCGTTCAGGCTGTAGACGCAGAATCCGGGAAGGTTGTGACTGTGTCTGAGGTAATATATCACCGGGAATTCGGAATGGCTCGCTGTGACTGAATTTCCTGCCATAAAGTAAGACTTGGCTGCTGTAAATTGCTAGGCGGGATGTGTTGCTTCCTGTTGTAAACCAATTGCAGTCTGGTCCGTATTTTACACGTTGTAGACTCGGGACCGCGAGATCCATTTCTAGGCCTTTTTCCTTGCAGGACACCGTAGAGGTTGAGGTGGTTCATCTCCGAGCTGTGCGAATTTCCGCGCCAATCACAAGAATGAAAGTGGGAACGCAGGTAACGTGTTAACCCATCGTTGCGCGGTGGGAAGCCTCTGTCTGCGTTTGGTTAATATTCCGTGTCTGGGGGGTCCTGACTGAAATCTATTGTGGATTCCCCTCAGATGCCGGTGTACGTGATGGGGATCTCCAGCAGCCAGACGCCATTTTCTTTCGGGAACGCCGTGCCGGGTTTAACCTTCCACTGGGCCGCGATAAAACGGGATTTCATTGACGTGCGAAGCAGACACGATGAGGTGAGGATAGGTTCTTGTAACCTGCCCTCCTATTGGTTCTGGTCGGCGGTGTCATGTGACGGACCATGTGTTTTGCAGGCGTCCATTGGTCTCCCCTCGCAGTATAACTTGGCTATGAACGTTTACGCCAAAATGAAAGGGAAAACTGGACTTAAAGTGACAGTCAAAGTGACGGACCCGACAGCGAGACAGTTCCATGGTGGGGCCCAAGAGCTGTCGGATGAGATTCAGATACAGGTAAATGGTAATTGGTCCTCTCCCTATGTGTTGGTGTTAACCAATCAGGAGACAGGGCTGGTCTGATGGTCCCTCCCATTGGATGGATAATGAGCCGTTTCTCCTGTAGGTTTATGATGGTCTTCATCTACTGACCCCCCACGTGGACTCCCAGCAAATACTGATGGCCCCCAATTCCAACTTAAAGCTGCACACCAACCGGTAACGCCTGTAATGTAATAAAGGGGCTACGTATTTGCAGCAACCAATCAGATGGAGAACATTTAAATGCTAACACCTTATTGGTTGTTACAGATCGGTTATTGACCTGAAACGTGTTATACAGGAGTGTATAGGGAGTGTGGCCCCTAATGTATTCATCTGTGTTCAGGGATCGACTGGCTACCGTAACCTACCGGATCCTGAGTGGACCAAATAGCACCGCCGTGGCACACGTGGACGAGAAAGGATGGATTAGGGCTGGACCGATTGCCGGGGTCTGTGCCATGGAAATAAATTCCCAGGAACATTTTGGGATTAACCAGACGATAACGGTGTCTGTGAAGGTAACTCCAGAGGGTTTGTGGTTAATGGTCACGTTGGGAGATTTGGTGGATGTTTATAATGAAATATTGTTACAGCCGCGATCGGCACGGACAGGTAAGTGGCTCCATGGGTTCGGTTATGGACCATGTCTGGAACCAGAAGTTGTACCCACGGTACCACGCGGTGTGAGTTATCCACGATCCCTGTGCTGTGAATTGTATTCCACCAATCAGAATAAAGGACGGTGAAGCCAAATTCCATCATCCTTATGAACTTCTCTCTCTCTCTAGGTGTCTCCGGTATCCTACCTGCAAGTTGTAACCAGCCCGGCACTTCGTACGGGAGCCGGTAACCCGCTCTCTGCCATCCCCCTAGGAATCACCTTATCATTTTCCGTTGAGTTTCACGACAGCACCGGAGAGATTTTCCATTCTCACAATTCTCTTCTTGGCTTTGCCACCAACAGGTAATGTCATTTACTCCCCCGATAGCGCAGACCTCCTATTCCGCACCGCACGGTAACCGGAAATTCCCTGCCAGCTTGGCAACTGCGCCTCCTAATGTCTATGGTGTAGAATTGCTTTGGTCATAACTGGGAGGAGGGTTGGTGCCCCTAGAATTCATCGCCCCGGACTGTACCGATCTGGTTTAGTTTTGGTGCTTTTTACTTCTATTACAGGGACGATTTCATTCACGTTGGGAAGGGGCCAAAAAACAACACGTTTCTAGTGCGAACCGAGAACGTGGGATTGACCATATTCAGCGTGTGGGACGTGGAGAACCCCGGCATTGCCGACTATGTACCGTTACCGGTCCAGTACAGTGTTGCCTCTGGTCTGAGTGGAAACGCGGTCGTCGGAGATATTATCTGCTTCTCCTGCCCCGTTACTGGTGCTGACGGTTAGTAGAAACCGCTAGGATTTTGGTATTTCTCTAACCAGATCCGTGAATGTGGCGGTTCTGGTGACACTTGGTAAGGAGGATCTGGCGATGGATCGATAGGAGAATGTGTCCCGTGTTTGAATATCTGTATCTTTATTAAACAGACAGATCGTCCTGATATTGACATCATGTTTATATCTCCACAGGATCATCGGGAATATGGAGCTCGTCCTCCAATTCTCTTCTGCAGATTGAGCCAAAAACGGGGGTTGCCCTTGCCAAGGAAGTCGGGCTTGTTACGGTCTACTATGAGATCCCAGGGCTATTGAGAACATACAGAGAGGTAATTGGGGCACCGGCACAAAAGGAGGAAAAAACACCCAGAAAAAACATCGCTCACACACTTGGTTATAATGGCCGGTAGAACGCGGCGTACAGATAAAATACCCAAGACCTGGTCTACTCAGTCTCCCTAACATGTCATATAAACCAGCCAATGGACTCCTAACGTCTCAAAGTGGTCTGTCCAAGTCACCCAACTGTCAGAATGGTGGCACCAACCAGTACCCTCACCAGCAACCCATGCCACCAATGTACCGCCCATACCACAAAATCACTGCTCACCAGTGTACTGCCCATTCCACCAGTGTAAGGCCCATATCAGCGGTGTAACTCCCACCAGCGTACCACCCATACCACCAGCGTACCACCCATACCACCAGCCCGGACCGGACTGGATTTACCGTAATTCACCGTCCTGGTTATTTCTCTGTACACAGGAACAACCGGATTTACCGTAATTCACCGTCCTGGTTATTTCTCTGTACACAGGAACAACCTTCACTGGTTATCAGACTACTAGTGCAAACAGTAATAACATGGGTGTATAACTACAGATCTGATTAAACATGAAAAGAGATGATCAATGCACATTCCTGGGCCCCATATATCATAATATATATACTAGTGCAAACAGTAATAACATGGGGGTATAACTACAGATCTGATTAAACAAGAAAAGAGATGATCAATGCACATTCCTGGGCCCCATATATCATAATATCTATACTAGTGCAAACAGTAAAAACATGGGGGGATTTAGTTACAGTTTGCACTAGTATAGATAATATGGTATATGGGGCCCAGGAATGTGCATTGATCATCTCTTATCTTGTTTATTTCCAGTTTGTGTCATCAGGTCTCCCATCCCATAATATATTCACACGCTGCTTCCTGATTGACTGTCAGTTCCCCTCATTTGCATATTCCGATTGGTACATAGATTTAAAGGAACACTAAACAGTAACAATTGTTTTTTTCACTGTTCAGTCTTGATTACAAAGAGGACGAAGGCAGGTCACTCCGTAATTAATTGACAGCTCTGGTAGGGGCTAGAGAATTCACTGAGACAGCTATGTGTGGGCCAGTGAACCACTGTGTAAAATTAAACATGATTTCCCACAATGCTGCTGGTTAGTAGGGACCTGCAACAGACCATCTATGTACCAAGTACGGTTATATCAGACGGATACATTTTCCTCCTTACCCACTAGATGGCACTGTAAGAAAACATTTGTAAATTAAAGGATCTGAAATCTCATCTATAACAATGCAGCCTGGGAAACCTGTACAGAAAATGGAAAGAGCAACTAAATTAATAAGGGGAATAGACATTTAAGACACCTTGATTTAAAGATTGCCATTCCTTTTGGTTGGAAAATTCAGGGTGTGCCAGGGCACGCTGGTGTAACTTTAAAGAGACAGAGGAGTCTCTATAGAAAATCTTCACCAGTATATGTTACATTTTTGATTTACACTGTAAAATATATTATATAATCTAACATGTCAACAGCCAATGCAGTGTAACTTTATGCTACTTTGATTTAAATACAATAATAATGGGAATAATTTGCACTGCCAAGTGTGCCACGTTCTGGAAAAGTTTCATGTAATTGACCACGTGGCCGAAATTTTCTTTGAAGAATTTTGTTTTTTTTTTGCACAAATATTTTCAAAAGATCCAACATGTCCTTAAAGGGACCAGGAGGATTTTGTACTATTTCTCCATGTGCACCAACCCTGCGATAAACTCCTAGAACCATTAAAACAATGAGATTCCAATGTTCTGTCCATTAGAGGCAAAACACACAAGTTTATAGTGGGAACTGCCCATCGCCATCCTGCACATGCTCAGACTGTACTTGGCTTCCTGCCCAGCAGATTGATACATTGTTGCAATCCCATAAGGCAGGGACTATAACAATGTATCAATCTGCTGGGCAGGAAGCCAAGTACAGTCTGAGCATGTGCAGAGGGTTTTATTTCTTCCATGTGTGAATCTAATAAACCTCACAGAAAAGGGGGGTAGTGAGTTTTATTTTGCGTTTTCTCAAACCATTGCAGGGCCACAGAGGATTCAATGGGAGGATTACACGTGACCCGAATTCTACCCCCTTTCTGCTGTCTTATGACTACCTGTACTTTAAACTCATCTGAAAGTGCAAAGATATGTCTGATAGAAAGGGGATTAAAACAATACAAACAGGATACACAGTAACACAAATGGGAACCTGTCAACTTCATGGTTAATTGCCTTACTACCTTACAGTACACCTACCGTCCGCAGTACTGACCACTGACCTTACACACAGTAACTATGTATACAGGGACAGAAAGGAACAAGGATTTATATGGTAATATTGTTTATACTATAATGAGGGTTATACCTGTAACATATCAATTAACCCTTTATTACATCTACTGTCC
>JAACNH010001780.1:0-57504 GCA_019447015.1 Hymenochirus boettgeri | reverse complement strand
TGTATGTGTGTGTCTGTGACATAGAGATTGTGTGTGTGTGTCTGTGACAAAGATTGTATGTGTGTGTGTGTCTGTGAGATAGAGATTGTATGTGTGTATCAGAGATAGAGATTGTATGTGTGTGTCTGTGACAGAGATTGTGTGTGTGTGTCTGTGAGATAGAGATTGTATGTGTGTGTCTGTGAGATAGAGATTGTATATGTGTGTGTGTCTGTGAGATAGAGATTGTATGTGTGTGTGTCTGTGAGATAGAGATTGTATGTGTGTGTGTCTGTGAGATAGAGATTGTATGTGTGTGTCAGAGATAGAGATTGTATGTGTGTGTCAGAGATAGAGAGTGTGTGTGTGTGTCAGAGATAGAGATTGTGTGTGTGTCTGTGAGATTTATGATATGGAACAGGGTGGCTATATAGGAGATAGTACCCAGGATATTATATGTAACAGGGTGCTATATAGGAGATAATGGGAAATGACACACACTCACTTTTACAGAGATAGACAGACAGAGACAATCAGACAGACAGAGATAGATATAGACAGACAGACAGAGACAATCAGACAGACAGAGATAGATATAGACAGACAGACAGAGATAGATATAGCAGACAGACAGAGATAGATATAGACAGACAGACAGAGATAGATATAGACAGACAGACAGAGATAGATATAGATGGGTAGGGTATAAAGGTAAGACTAGATGGACAGATGTCTTTATACAACCTCCAATACTATGTTACTGTGTAACTGTTATACAGACATTATGGGTAGGGTATATTGGTAAGACTAGATGGACGTATGTCATTATACAACCTCCAATACTATGTTACTATGTAACTGTTAGACAGACATTATGGGTAGGGTAGGGTATAAAGGTTGGACTAGAAGGACGTATGTCTTTATACAACCTCCAATACTATGTTACTATGTAACTGTTATACGGACATTATGTAACAGTTATACAGACATTATGGGTAGGGTATAAAGGTTGGTGAACGTCAGTCCATACAGGGTACCTGTTTGTCACCCCAGGAATAATAATAATAATAATAATGTCACTTCTAGAGACCAAATTGATAAAAGAAGGAGGTCCTTTATTGCATATGCAGAGACCACTGACAGATCCTGTGTATGTCAGTGGCCCCCCTTACAGAGACCTGTTCACTGGTTTATATAGGCAAAATGACATCACACTGTGGAATGTTACCTAATTCACAACACATGTTAAGCGTACATTCATGGAAACAAAGAGACCTATCAGAAGAGGTATTGTGTCCCCTCCCAGCACTATATGTGTTTTTCATTAAGGAGACGTAGAACCTATAACTTTAACCCCTTCACTTAAACCTTGTACTCCCATATTCCTTGTATCCAGATTTCCCCAGAATACCCTTAGTTCCCAGATCTCCTCCGTTTAAACTTTGGTTCTAAACAATAGCTTTAGAGCCTGGTAGTCCTACACCTCTAGAGCCTTATAGTCCAATACCTCTAAAGCCTTGTAGTCCAATACCTCTAGAGCCTTGTAGTCCTAACCATTTTAACTCTTTGGCCATTAATTAGATATATCTGATTAGGGCATAATTATACATTATTATCAACTATATTAGGGACCCTGGGTGACCACCTGTCACTCCCCCCTCTTGATCGTGATTTACGATCACAAACCATCACCCTACCTATTCAGATGACTGTGATCCCCTGGCAGGTACTTTGTAACATGTGCCACCCTTGTGGTGCACATGTGACAGGAAGGAACTGGATTTGGGAAATCACCTTCCATTCCCTGCCTCACATTCATCTGTCCTGTCCCTATCTTAATTAATGATTATAAGAGGTGGGATGTTACCTTTTATGTACAAGGTAACCATAGTAAATAGTAAACACTTCCTATTGAACATTGGGTCCCTAATGGTATCCCTGTACCACCCATTATATGTAACATTTTATTTATTTGCCTTTATATTTAGGCATAGAATGTGTTAATTTTTATGTATATCTATCTCTCAAGAAATTATCATGGTTAAAAGATATACTCCATTATTAGATTTAAACTGTCAGTTAGAATGTGTATAGTAGGTGTGTGTGTATAGTAGGTGTGTGTTGATCATTTTTGATTCCATATTCATACAGCATTTAACAAGAATTTTAGCCATTATGACAATCAAAATAATCACAATAACAATGGTCAGTAAGAAAGTCACAAAATTGCCAAAAACATTGTGGAGCCAAGATTCAATGTTGCCGAGCCACTTGAAAGGATTCCATCAGTCTTTAGAAATGTCTCTTAATTTTTGTTATAAACTGTCCACTTTAGCAAGGTGAGGTAGTACTGGGTCATGGGAATCCTCAATCCAAGTGCAACATTCCACACCAATAAGGACACACACACCTCCTTGAGCTGCTAAGATGTAGTCCAATGCCATTCTGTTCTGCAAGGATACTTTTCTGACCTGTGAAAGTTCATCATTAATAACACGTAATTTCATTAACAATCCCATCCATTATTTCAGTTTATTTATTTAATCTGTAAGCAAATTCTATCCCCCAGCCTGTCCATGGTGGAAATCACATCCACGCTTTATCTGCATCACTGAGAGCTCCCTTTTCACTATGTCATGCTGATTTGTATGATTTAACCCTTCTGTGGAAGTGTATGTACTGTATTGTATTATATCCTGGTGTGGGTTGACTGTTATCATGAGAGAATTTTAAACACACTGATAGTTCATACTCCTATCCTGCTATCTGTAAAGATGTCCCTTCTGTAGGAATTAGTTTCCTTATGGAATGTTTGTCTCATTTAACTGTGGAGATATGTACATAATCTATTGTAAACTTCCATGTCCCTGTATGTATTCTCCTTGTATGTATTCTCCCCCCCCTAGAAGATCGTTGGACTAGATGGATGTATGTCTTTATACAACCTCCAATACTATGTTACTATGTAACTGTTAGACAGACATTATGGGTAGGGTATAAAGGTCGGACTAGAAGGACGTATGTAAATACACTGCATGAATTCGCATGCAACTGTTATTTATTGTTATCGCTCAATTAAACCCCCGTAATCCAAAAAAAGTTTAAAGGAGAACTAATGTTATGCTGTATTGTATTTTTATAGCGCTGTATATTCTTTCCACAGAACTTAACATTTATTTAGTTTGATGTTCTGTTTCTAGGGCAGAAAATTAATAAGGGGAATGAAAGGGTTTGACTATACACTCAAATGAAATATGTTGTCTTTTTCCACTGATGATTGCGCAGAGATATGATAACTTTATATAAATATGTTAATGGGACATATAATAAACATTGCATTGTTTACCAATAGGTCATATCGGAGGACAAAGAGAAGAAGTTTCATCTTCAGGTTCGGAAATGTTTCTTTACAGTGAGAACGGTGAAACGGGGAAACTGTCTTCCAGCAGGTTTAGTAATGGAAAGTTCATTAAATAGCTTTAAGATTGGGATAAGTCTCTAAAATTTAAAATGATTAAATATTGTGATAATACATATTCTGGTATATGTAATACTTACCTTCCACTCTACTCTTCCTTCCGATTGAGTTACTGCATCGCAGGAAAGAGGCAGGTAAGGAGCATGGAAGGTAATGCTGTAATTTAAACAACGTTAGTTTTGGCACTACTAAAATGTTATTTGTTTTGCATCGGGCGTCTGTGCCGATGCAACCCCATGTTACATCGGCAAGCATAGGTTTAACTCCATTTTACCTCCGAAACCACATTATTACATCTCCCTGTAAGTTCTTGTAGATCCAGGAAATATTTTCCCCCCTTCATACTGGCCTTTTTTTGCCTCTAGATCAGCTGTTTATGAATAGACTAAAAAGAGTGGACTAGATGGGCAATGTCTTTATTCAACCTCCAATACTATGTTGTTATGTAACTGTTAGACAGACGTTATTGTTCTTCTAGAGAATCGATTCAGTAACCGGGAGAGTTTGTTCTCTAAATGTCTATCAAGTCCGAACACCAGAACAATCAAGGTCCAGAATCCCCTTTATAATATGGGGGTCAGAGGGCCCTTTACAATATGGGGGTCAGAGGGCCCTTTACAATATGAGGGTCAGAGGGCCCTTTACTATATATGGTCAGAGGGCCCTTTATAATATGGGGGTCAGAGGGCCCTTTACAATATGGGGGTCAGAGGGCCCTTTACAATATGAGGGTCAGAGGGCCCTTTACTATATGGTGGTCAGAGGGCCCTTTACTATATGGGGTCAGAGGGCCCTTTACTATATGGGATCAGAGGGACCTTTACAATCCCCCACACCCCCACTTCCCCCCCCACCACCCCCTTGGTCCTCCCATAGTCCCTTTCTTTCCTGGCGGTCCCTCCCCCAGTACTACTCCCGAATTTTTGTTTCCCCTCACTGCTCGTTACCCTTCGTTTTTCCGCTAGTTTCTTTTTTTTCCCCGCTCTCTCCTTCGCCCTTTCCTCTCCTCTCCCGTCTCGCTCCCACCTTCCCTGTCCTCTCCCTTCCTCCTTCCTTCTCTCCCCTTGCGCCTCCCTTCATCTCCCCCACCTTCCTTCCCTCGCCTCATCCTCTCCTCCGTTCACACACCCAACCCCCCACCCCCCCCTTCCTCCCCTCCCCCCTTCTCCTCTGCGTTTCACCACCCCCCCCCCCCCCACCCCCCCCCCCACCTACCCCCCCTCCCCCCCCCCCTTAAAACACCCCTTTTTGTTTGGTTTCCCCCCCCTCCCGCATCGCTTTACAGAGCCCTCTGGTGAGTCCTAACAAAACTAAACAAAAAAAACAGCAAACAAACAAAAAACAAAAACTACAAAAAACCCATTAAAGAGCCTTATAGGTAAGAAACTTTTAGTCCTACCCCCACAAAACAATCAACACCCTAAGGAGTCGTCCTACAAAAACTACTAACTCTAACGATAGCAACAACAAAACCAACCTCTAGAGAGCCTTGTAGGTCCAATTACCCGGTCGTCCCAATTACCCCTCAAAAAAAAAGCCTGTATGTCCTAAAACCGAAACCATTTTTAAAAAAAACTCGTAAAAAAAAAAACATAAAATTAATTAAAAAAAAAATTAAATAAATATTAATCATTTTTCCCCCTTTTCCTTCCCCCCCACCCACACCCCACCCCCCCCATCTCCCCCTCCTTTTTTTTGCACTTAACAAACTCGGTGGGCTCACTTTGGTGGGTTTTAAACCCAAAACCAACATTATCCACGCAACACAAACCCAAATAAACACTTCCCAACTAAAACAACCAAAACCACAAACAAACCCACCATCCAAAAATAAAACCAAACACTTTTTAAAATTATAAAACTCCACACACACCTTTTGAATTACTAACCAAAAATATTAAACCAAAACCCTTTCAAAAAAAATCATGTAACAATTTCAAACAAAAAACAAAAAAAACAATAAAAAAAATTGTCTTCCCGTTTTTTTCCCCCTCACGCCCACCTCTCCCCCCCACCCCCACCCCCCCCCTTCCCCCCCTTCTCCCCCCTCCCCCCCCTCCCCCCCTCTTTTTCCCCCTTCCCCCCCCCTCCCCCTCCTCCTCTTCTCCCCCCCCCCCCCCCACCCCTCAAAAAAAAAATAAACCCTCTTTGGGGTTTTGTTTTTGGGGGTTTGTGGCAAATTAACAAAAAAACTCCTTCTTTTGTACAAACTAATTATTTAAAACCAATAAATAAAATAATAAATTAAACTAAAAAAATAATTAAAGAAACCAAAAAAAAAAAATAACATTAAATTAAGGAAAAAAATAAAATACAACAAAAAAAACATTTAATAAAAAAAAACCTAATAAAAAAAAAAAAAAATAAAATAAATTAACCTTTTGGGTGGGGGTTGGTGGGTGGGCCATTAATTATATATCATCTGATTAGACAACCATTTATCAAATACATTTTTAAAATCAACTATTATTAGGGGACACCCCTGGGTTGACCAACCCCCGCTGTCACGAAACTGCTTCTTCCCTACTTCTCCTCCCCCCCTCTTTGAATCGTGGATTTACTATCACAAAAAGAAACCATCCACCACTACAATAAAGAACACCCCCCGCCATCCATCAAACCCATACAACACCCTCCCAAACTAAAATCCTACAACACCCTACCCCCAACCCTAAAATATACTCAACCTCACAACACCTCACCCACCCTAAAAAGACCCTAAACCCTACGACCCTACACCACCCTACCCCGTTTCAGATGACTGTGATCCCCTGGCAGGTACTGTGGTACTGTGCCCAAGCCAGGGTGCCAAAGAGCACACCCTTTTGGTGCAATGTGAGAGGAAGAACTGGCTTTGGGAAAAATCACCCTTCCCATTCCCTGGCCATCAAAAAAAAACATTTTTTCATCTTGTCCTGTCCCTAATCATAATTAGTAATTAAATGGAATTGATAAAAGTGGGAATGTTTTACCTTTTTATTTACAAGGTAACCATCGTACATAATAAACAACCACTTTTTTTGTTCTTCCTATTGAACATTGGGTGGGTTCCCGTAATGGTAATCCCCAAAGCCCCTGTACCACCATAATATGGTACCGCTATTTTTTATAACATTTATTATTTGCTTTATATTAGGTAAAGATGTTGTTAATTTTTAATAATGTATAGCTCTATCTCTCTCCCTTCTCACAAGAAATGTATAAATCATGGTTCCAAGATATGATAACTCTATCACTTCCCCATTTTAGATTTTTAAAAAATTAAAAAAAAAAAAAAAAGATTTAAAAAAAAAAACTGTCATAGGTGTGTTTTGTTGATCATTTTGACTCCATATTCCATATAAACAACATTTTAACAAGTAATTTTAAGAGAAGAAGGCCATTATGATGACAACTCACAATAAATCCCACAATAACAATGGTCAGTAAGAGAAAGTCAACAAAAAATTTTGACCAAAAAATTGTGGCCCAAAAAAACAAATTGTGGGGGGAGGGAGCCAGATAAAGATCCAATGTTGCCAGAGCCACTACTGCTCAAAAGTGGATTCCATAATCCAGTCAGTCTTTAGAAAAATGTCCTCTATGTTGCATCTTCTTTGCTTTTTGTTATACACACAAAAAAAAACAACTTGTCCACTAAATAAAAAATAAATAAATAAACTAAAATAAAAACGGAAATAAAAAAACCTGTCCACTTTTTTAGAAGCCAAGGTAAGGTAGTTACTGGGGGGTCATGGAATCCCTCAAAAATCTCAAGTGCAAACTTGCCACAGCCAATAAAAGGAAAGGACAACAAACAAAAACAAAAACACAACAAAACAAACAAAACACACAACCGCCATCCTTAGCGCCAATGGATTATAGTCCACAATCCCATTCCTGGGTTCTGTAAGGGAGAGATCACTTTTCTGTTCTTCCTCTGAACCTGTGAAAGTTCATCAGGTTTAATTACCCACGTATAGATAATAGAGACTGGTAGTTTTTTCAAACATTAAACAATAACAATCCCCTATCCATTATATTCCATCCCAAAATATTTAATTTCATCCAGCACGACATTATATATATATTTTGGCCATTATTATTCCACAGCAAGCATATTTATTTAAATTATAAATATTACTATGGCGTAAAAAACAAAAATTAACACTACTCTTTTTACACTACAATAAAATAACATACATCTGTTAGCCAAGTTGCTAAATCCCCCCAGCCTTTCCAAATGGTGGGAAATCATCATTCCCACAAAGCCCACAGCTTTATTTTTATCTGCAAAAAAAAAAAATTATCTGCAATCACTGAAAGCTCCCTTCACTTTCTCAACTTCCCTTGAAGCCCTCTCCTTCACACTGTGTCATGCTGATTTTTAATGATTTAAATTAAAAAAATAATTAAAATTAATTTAAACATAAAAAAAATTAAATTAAACGAAAAAAAAAAAAAAAAAAAAACGCCTTCCTCTGGTGGGAGTGTATGTTACTGTATTGTATTATATATATATCCTGGAATGTGGTGTTTGCACTGTATACAATGAGAGAATTTTCACACACTTAATAGAGTTCATAACCATACCAAAATCAAAACTCCCTATCCACTGCGAATCTTTTCAATCGATTGTCCGTCTGCCTGCTTAGAAACAGGTTTATTTTCCTTCCTTATAGAATGTTTGTTTGTCCTCTTCCATTGCTTTACAGTTTAGCGTGAACCTTTGAAGCGTGTTGTAGATTGTTTTACATACATCTAACAATTTTAAAACAAACTTCCAGTTTTAAAACTAACTTCCCCTTTCCACTAGTTCCCTGGTATTGTATTTATTTTCCAGCACCTGTATGGTATCTCCTTTCTCATCTGCTTCCCTCTCCCCTCCTTATTATTCCTCTCTCCCCCCTCCTTCCTGTTCCTTCCCCTCCCCTTTCCATCCTTCTTTTTTCCTATCCGCCCCTCTTTTCTCCCCTTTCTTCCTCCCTGGTTATGTATTCCCTCGCCCTGTAATGTATTCTCTCCCTTTGACCCCCCCTCAAATGGTCTATGTATTTCCCCCTTCCTTTTTCTCCTCCCCTCTCCGTATGTATCTATTCTATTCTACCACTGTATGTATTATTCCTCCCTATCTTTATTCTCCCCCCCCTAGAAGATCCTGTTCTCAATGTTATGGAAACTGGATCTTCTATTTCTCGTTTTCCCATTATTAGTAAGTTTGCTGTGTAAGTCTGGTTAACTGTACAGTTTAGCATGGTGGATATTAGAGACATGTTTGCTGCTGTATAGTGTTAGTTTCAATGATCTAATTATTTGTGGAAGGACAAAGAACTTCTGACTTTGATGTATACAGATATATGTTAGTGATGTTAACAGATTATTAGTGATGTATACAGATATTGTTTAGTGATTTATAAGAATATATGTTGTGATGTACACCCCCTGCACATGACTACTTGACAGGCAAAAAAGATAAAGTGATTTGAAACAGCATAAACTTAGCATTATAACGGTAGGTTTCGTACACAGGATCTTGGTCGGTATGTTATTGAAGGAACGCTGTTTGCAGTGGCTGACATGGAGCCATTTGGCTTTCCCTCTGTTTTTCACTGTAGTTGTAGTTGTAAGTACACTTGGTAATGGAACCTTCGAAATTCGTGGACAAGGGAACGCTTTGGAACACTCTGGACCATCACCCATCGCCCTGGCTTTAATTATATATGTTGTTGGTTCTCTACATCTGGAACTGTCATTACATGAAGATATCCTGTAGTAAGCTCCTTCTATAAAACGTAATATAACATAATAACACAGACATAGTGCTTACTCCATCTGATGGGGATAGTGTAACCCTGTCTATATGGCTGTTAGCCAAATAAGATCTCAATAGGGTCCCTTGATGGTGCCTTTAAAAAAACAAAAAAACTTTAAAGATTGGCCACCTTTTGGGCAAGGAGACCCTCTTGAATAAGTTTTTTCTTCTACCCAGGTTTTGATGCATGTACCTTACATGGTTTTGAATCCCTCTTTTTTTCCAGAATGGGTCCAAATATGTGGTTAATTACTTCCATATGCATACAATGCTGTCAGTGAGTAAATGTTAACAGTCTTTACCTAAGCGTGTACACAATGTCTTACTTACCCAATGTGGACCATTTCCGCCTGCTGTGCTGAGTATGAAGGTGGCAATCGGCCAGAGCATCTAAGTGTAGTGAAACTTCAGCTGGTAACGATATGATGGCATAGGAAGGTGCGTGGAGCACTCCCCATCTACATATACACCTGGACAACCATCTAATAATAAAGTAGGTTCAGGGGGCCATGTGTTTTCTTCTTATTCCTACAAGGAGAGTGTGCCGCTGTGTACTGTGTTGCTGTGTGTGTCTATTGACAGTCTAATCAATATTTACTGTCTAAGTGTACCGCAATCTGAACAACATGAAAATGTTCCCTGTAAGATATAGAATATAGGGTTTTATTACCCGCCAACTTGGTCAGCTCACGCACTTGGTTAGGGACTAACAGTTCATCTTCCCCCCATATTTTTTTCAGCCCATTACTGCCCGCATGGGTTACATGTACTTATATGTTCCCCATCTTAAATTGTGACTTTGATAGAATTAAATTCTGTGTATCACTCTACTCTACCGTGCATTTCTTTTCCTTCTTTTTCCCTTTTTTTCCCATCAAACCCGAAACATATATACATATATACTCTCCTCTCGAAAGAGCTCTTATAAAGGACTCTTCCTAAATAAATAAAAATCCTGTACTGGCCACACAACCACTAAATCACCCGTGTGAAAGACCCTATGTTCACTCTCTCAACACACCAACGAGCTCGTGTGAGGCTCCCAGTGTTTTGATTTCCCCTCACAGTCACAATATCAGAGTCCGTAAAAATAGTGGAGTGTTTTGAAATAGATAGTGCAGGTTACCAGAAGATAACCCCAAAGTACAGATAATTTCACTTGTTTTGATATTCCATTCACATGGGCTAGTGTGATTTAAGCATGGTGGGTTAACCCCCCCCTGTACATGAATGTTTTACAGCATTATAACAGACACAATATACACTTTCCCAATAGCATAATAGAGTATAACACTTGGCTTCCCCTAGCAAAGTATTATAACAAATTCTAAATACCAAAGTCTTCCCCTGTTTTGATATTTGTAATGTTTTAGTGAAATAGAACTATTTCCTTTTATCCCTTCCATCCCCCTCCCCTCATATCACAACTACTGTGAAACTACAAATGACTTGTCACTCAATCTGGATACAATTAGGTTTTATCTTGGGAATTCTGGCCTAACACAGCTGTGAACAAATTTGGTACTTGCTCTAAACTCAGACTTAAAAAAATTAACCACCCTTTCCTTCCACTCAACGACTTCACAACCACATCTACACAAACATTATCATAACGTTCCTCCTGAACACTTTCCAAAACAATACACACTTAGTTTGACAATTACAATTAATAAATCTAAAACAGAATTATCTGGTATTGGCCATTGCATGAACATAAAAACATGAGCATTACCATACAAACAATTCACACTCTCCAGTCACACAAGTTTTGTTAGTATTAAGAACAGCAAAAATTACAACATAACTCTATGAGACTCACCTGACTGAGGAGACCATTCCAGCAAGAACTCTCAGACCTATATGGTATTGGTATGTTTGATAGACAAGTTTCGATAAAACCAGAAAAAAAAAAATGTCTTACCAATGAATTGTAAAAATTTGTCCACCTATATTCCCATCATCTCTCCGATTGGCGGGAGGTAAATCCTTTCTGGACTGTACCCATCCTTAGAGAAATATTCTCGCATGCTCATCCGGAATGTTCAGTCCATACAGGTACCTGTTTTGTTCGACCCTGGGCATTGATTGATTCACATCTAGAGACAAATTGATAAAAGAAGGAGTTCCTTTATTGCACAAACGTGCAGAGACAGGCCCGCACTAACTCTGAGTTGTGTAGCAAGTCTAAATTACAAAGGTTTGCTTCCCTGGGTTAATATAGGCAAAATGAACATCACCAAAACTGTGGAATGTTACATAATTCACAACCACATGTTAAGCGCAGATTCATGGATACAAAGAGACCTATCAGAAAGGATTGGGTTCCCCTCCCAGCACTATTATGTGTTTTTCATAAAGGAGACGTAGAACCTATAATACTTTAAACAAATTAACCCCTCACTTAAACCTTGTACTCCCATTTCATTGTATCCTCCAGATTTCCCCCAGAATAACCCCCTTAGTTCCAGTCTCCTCCGTTAAAAAAAAAACTTTGGTTTCTAAACAATAGCTTTAGAGCCTGGTAGTCCCTACACCCTCTAGAGCCCTTATATCCTACACCTTCTATGGGTGAGCCTGTAGGCCATACCTCTAAAGCCTTGTAATGTCCTAAACCATTTAACAAAATTAACCCCAACCTCTTTGTGGCCATTAATTAGTATATTTATCTGATTAGGGCATAATTTATACATATTTTAACTATTATTAGGACCCCTGGGTAAGCCAACCACCCTGTCATTTAATTCCTGTCCTTAAGTTCATTATTGTATTTCTTCCAATGGTACTGGTAAGGTGTTTATCCATCTTTATTAATCATGGTCCACATTGGAATTCGGATTAACCTTAGGGGACTTGTCCCTTCAATAGGAATTAAGCAGATTCTTTATTTTTTCTATTGGCCATTGAATATTCCCTATTTAATCATCTTATTTGTATTTTTCTATTCATACTCGTTTTTTCAATCACAGTTTGTTCATGTTTTCATCACACTATCGCATTTTCTCCTTTCTCCATTTTATGGAATTAATAACCCTTGTTTTCCACGGTGAGGAAACATTATTGGCCTCTTATAACATATCGCGCTAAATTAATACTTCAAAAATGGCCAAATTAAAGCAAAGTGTTTCCTGGTAATGGGATTGGCAAAAATTGGTTAATTCCTAAAAATGTCTCCCTTTATTTTTATTCTTCAGAGAATCGATTCAGTAACCGGGGGAGAGTTTGTTCTCTAAATGTCTAATCAAATTCCGAACACCCAAAAGAACAATCAAGTCAAGGTCAGAATTCCAATGGTTTCCCCTAATACACTGGGTCAAATGAAAACAGGCACAGGAACACGGTGATTATCCCCAGAGATCAGATGTCGGAGAGAATTCCCATCATTACACTGAGTGTGGGAGAAATTCAAACACAAAGATCCTTCAAAATCCTTTTATCATCAACTGACTAGAACCATTTCACCTTGTACATAATGTGAGAAAACATTCACTAGGAAACATCACCTTATTTTCTCTTCACCAAACCATCCACACGGGAAGAACCTTTCCCATTGTAAGAAATGTGAAAAAATTTACACTACAGCAGCAAGCCTACTTACCTCATCAAATCATTCACACAGGGGGTGGGAACCTTTCCCTTGTACAGAATGTGAAAAAACTTTACTATTTAACCCTACGTTACTTACTACCAACAAAGCCTACTTACTTACTCATCAAATCATTCACACAACCAGGGTGAACCTTTTCCCTTGTACAGAATGGAAAAAAACATTTACTACCAAGCATAACCTACTTTGTTTCATCAAAACCATCCACACAGGGGTGAAAAACTTTTCATGTACTGAAATGGTTGGGAAAAGATTTTGCCTTGTAAGACCTTTCCTTCTTTCACACATCAGAGAATCCACACATGGGATAAAACCCTTTTCATGTATAGAATGTGGGGAAAGAATTCTCTCAAGAAAAGCAAAACTTAAAAATACATCAGTCATCCACAAGGAGAAAACTATTTTTCATGTACAGAATGTGGGAAAGAATCTCTCGCAACTTCCCCCCAACTCTTTTCAAAACACACCAGCGAATCCAACAACAGGGAAAAACCCTTTTCATGTACAGAATGTGGGGAAAAGCATTATCTTGCAAGAGCTCCCTTCAAACACCACAAATCCCCCAGAGAAAAACCCTTTTTCATGTACAGATGTGTGGAAAAAAAAAAAAAAAAAATCTTTCCAAGAGCTACCTTCCAAATACACCAGCGAATCCACACAGGGGAAAAAACCCTTCCATGTTACAGAATGTGGAAAAAATAATTCATTTCCTCCAAGAGCCACCTTCAACTACACCAGCGAATCCACAGAGAAGAAAAACAGTTTTCATGTACAGATTGTGGGAAAAAATTCATTTCCAAGAGCAACCTTCAAATACACCAGCGAATCCACACAGGGGAAAAACCCTTTTCATGTACAGAATGTGGGAAAGAATTTTTCTAACAAGAGCTTAACCGTCAAATACACCAGCGAATCCACAAACAGGGGAGAAACCCCTTTTCAGTAAGAATGTGGAAAAAAATCATTTCCAAGAGCTACCTTCAATACACCAGCGAACCACACAGGGTAAAAAACCCTTTTCATGTAAACAGAATTGGAAAAAAAATTCATTTCCAGAGCCATCTTCAACTACACCACCAATCCACAGAGAAGAAAAAACCGTTTTCATGTACAGATTGTGTGAAAAAATTCATTTTCCAAGAGCATCCTTCAAATCACCAGGAATCCAACACCGGGGAAAACCCCTTTTCCGTACAGAATGTGGGAAAGATCTCTAACAAAGAGCCACCTTCAAAGACAACCACAGCGAATCACACAGGGGAAAAACCTTTTCAGAACAGAGAAATGTGGGAAAGAATTCAGCTTACAAGTACATAAGCCCTTCAAAAACACCAAGCAAATCCACCAACGGGGGGAAAAAAACATAAAACTTTCTTATTTGTTTAATGTAGAAAATTTCTCCGTACAGTACAGACAAGCCTATAATCACACCTGTTTTTTGTTTAATGACAAAATTTTCATAAAACCAAAATGCTAACACTAATGGTTATCAGGGTTTGCTCAGGTTTTTTACAACTAATTTTGCATTGGGCTGAGCTATTTCCGAAAAAGTGTAATTAGTGTAAATATAATTATGTCATATAGCAACATTAAGTTTAAAACGCTATCCTGGTAGCACAGAACTCTAATGCAGAGACACAGATTCTCCTCTGACCAGAATCCCACAGTGATTTCCCCTGCATTGTAGATTCTCATAAAGGATAATAGTTTTCTAGTTCTGCATTGGCACTACTGTATATTACTCGAGTATAAACTGAGATACCCAATTTAAACCTGAAAAAACGAATCAAAGTTATTGAACTTGAGTATACAGCTGAGGTTAGAAATGTAGCCACTGCTGCCTTCTGATTCTGTATTGTTTTGAAGACTTTAGTTTTCCCTTTAAAAGGACCTCCAGAAATCCCATACAGTAGTCCCATACCCGTATAGCAAGATCAGTATTGTGACTACTGCATGGGAAATTGCCACCTTTAAAGCCTCAAAAAGAATACATATCAGAAGGAAACAATAGATCCACATCCTCCTTCTTAATTCTGTAATTTTTTTAGTTGCCCTTTAACACAACAATGGACAGCAGATTTATCCCTACAGTAAATAGACATACGGATTTGGTTAATTACTGTAATGAGAATATGCTTGTTCATTTGTAAGACAAAGCTACATTCTCCATTTCCTTGGCACTATCCAGATGTTTTGGAAACTACAACTATCCCAGCATGCTTTATTAGCTGGGAGTTATAGTTTCCCAAACATCTACACCTACAACCCCCACTACCCTCGCCCACAGTTCAAGTGGGTGCCTTCTGTGGGCTCTCCTCTGTGTGCATCTCCGGTAACATTGGGGCTTTCCTATCCTGTCGGGACCTTGGTGACAGGGGCTTGTGCCTGTTTTTGCAGCCTTGTGTGCCAGCATTGAAGTACAATAACTTTAGCAATCCGGCAGCCGTGCGCTGATTCCCAGTTAATGGCAACTGCCGGCTGACAATCAGTAATTGCTGCCGGATTGGGTCAAGTAGGTACTGACTCAAAGTATAAAAACCAAGTTTCAATGTTTCAGTCAGGCTTATTTTTTTACAGCTAAAAAACCTCGGTTACTCTCCAGAATATAAGTAAGTCCGTTTTCTTCTCACACAGGACAAATATTTTTCTTATAATGTTATACAAAAATAATGTGAAATTAGTGAATAATGTCAGATCTATTTTTTATTTACACACAAACACTGAAAGAACATTATAAAGTACATTGGCAGATTGTCATTACATGGATTACTACCAACATCCTACACTTACCACCATACAGTATCTGGTACTGGGACGATTTTTAGGTTTTCCCCCCTGTGTCTGTTAATTAACTATAACAATAAACTTTAATGTGATCAATATTAAAATAAAAAATGAGGTCTTGTCTGTATTTCTTATTTAATTTCCCTGTACCATGTTGTACAAGGAGCTAGAAATAGCAAAATAGATCATAAATGAGATAAACAAGAGGTCAGTGAAGGGGAAGAAAAAGCAGAATTGAGAAGAGGTGTCAGAGAGGGAGAGAGGACACCACCCCCAGGAGAGGGTATCTGTAATATTGTTCGGGATTTATTTATGTACTGTATAAGTCGAATTTTTTCAGGCTTTAAAAAGTTAGCCTGAAACCTAACCTCGGCTTATACTCATGCAGGTCCTGTCCTAATTTTAGATCCAAATTCTCAATTAACAAGATGTAAACCATAGGGTGCGGCTGTCCTTCAATACTGCAATAGAAAAGTTTACAGGAGCTATCTCTGCCTTTACACTTTCCGCTTCCTGTAGTCTGGCTTGCTGGACTCACTCAGCCACTGTCACTGCTCATCTGGATGCTGTAAATCTGTGGGTCTCCTCAGTTTGTGGTAAAAAAAACAGCTTGGGCTAGTTACAAGTGCCAAATGGCAGCTTAACTACAACTCTCTATTGGGTCAGAGAGTCCTTTAACTATATGGGGGTCAGAGGGGCCCTTTTCTAGATGGGGGTTAGAGATCCTTTATAATATGGGGGTCAGAGGGCCCTTTACAATATGGGGGTCAGAGGGCCCTTTACAATATGAGGGTCAGAGGGCCCTTTACTATATATGGTCAGAGGGCCCTTTATAATATGGGGGTCAGAGGGCCCTTTACAATATGGGGTCAGAGGGCCCTTTACAATATGAGGGTCAGAGGGCCCTTTACTATATATGGTCAGAGGGCCCTTTATAATATGGGGGTCAGAGGGCCCTTTACTATATGGTGGTCAGAGGGCCCTTTACTATATGGGGTCAGAGGGCCCTTTACTATATGGGATCAGAGGGACCTTTACAATATGGGGGTCAGAGGGACCTTTACTATATGGGGGTCAGAGGGCCCTTTATAATATGGGGGTCAGAGGGCCCTTTACTATATGGGAGTCAGAGGGCCCTTTACTATATGGGGTCAGAGGGCCCTTTAATATATGGGGTCAGAGGGCCCTTTATAATATGGGGGTCAGAGGGCCCTTTACTATATGGGATCAGAGGGACCTTTACAATATGGGGGTCAGAGGGACCTTTACAATATGGGGGTCAAGAGGCCCTTTACTATATGGTGGTCAGAGGGCCCTTTATTATATGGGGTTCAGGAGAATTGTAAATGATGGTAAGCTTAATTAAAAGTTTACTGAACATTGCCACTCCACATGTTTAGAAACTGAACTCCCACAACAATAAAATTCCCTGTGAACTCTCAGCACAACATATACATTTCCTAGATGTAGATCAGGAAGGTATCCAGACTGGACTTTTAGCAAACCCACCGACCGGAATAAATTGCTGTCTGTTAATAGCTTCCACGATCCCAGCATAATAAGAGCCATGCCAAAAGGACAATTCATTAAGCAAAAGGATCTGCTCTACAGAGGAATCCTATAAACAAGCTACAAGCAAACTAGTAACAAAGTTAAAGGATAAGGGTAAAAAAACCTCCCTAATAAAAGCACCAAGGAGGAGGTGGATACACTATCCAGGCAGGACTTAATAAGTAGCAAAAATCATGGACAGAAGAAAAAGGGCATTCCTTTTGTAACACCAATAAACGGGTTATTAGACAATACTGACTGACCCATTTTGCAGAGCGATAAGGAGTATGGGAAGCTGTTCAGGTTACCCGCCACTGTTTATACCATAAAGAGGGAGAACTTTAAAAGATACATTGTGTTCCTCTGATTTTAGACGAAATGGGATCAACCAAACAGAGATATCGGCAAAGAAAGGAACATTTCCTTGCCTCAATTGTATATGTTGCGCTCAATATAAAGGGAATAAATGAATCACCCGACAGTCGGATATATTATCACACTGAAACACCAGGCCAGGCCACCTGCAATACACCTAACGTGGTGTATTTATTGAAATGCCCATGCGGTATGGGCTACGTCGGGCAAACGACTAGGCCGAAAAAGAGGATCAAAGAGCACGGCGGATACATCAGGAACTTTGCACCCAACACGAACACAGACACAACAGTGTCACGACATTTCTCTGAGAAAGGACACAACCAAACACAGCTTAGTGGCTAGTACTGGAAAAAGTGTACAGACCCAAGAGGAGAGAGACCTCACAAAGTTGTTGTTACAACGGAATTTATCTGGATAATAAACTTAATACTCAATATCCTAAAGGAATGAATGAACATTACAATATAGCATGTTTTCTTATAACACATATTAACTGATATGTTTTCCTTTACAGATACTGAAAGTTGGGCTAGAATACCACAGAAGCGGTGGTAAGATATTGATGGCTAAGTGATCATGCAGTAAGCTACTCGATAAATGATGTTATTTGATCAGTATAATGAGGATATCAGAGGCTCTTTCTCTAAGTAAGAATATGATAGGCCATAAGGGCGTTTCATGTGGATTTACGTTTTTAATTTTTATTTTTCACTCGGAACTATTTTTTACTGAACCTGTTTACAGAATTTTCCACTATATGTTCAACAATTTCACTGGGTGTCTATATGAAACATTATGGGATATCGCACAAATAAGGACTTTGACCCGAGGAGTTACTCCATCGAATCCACTGCAGGTTTTTGTGACACACTAAGTAGGGGTAAAAGGAGGAGCTAAGGGATGATGGCGGGTTTATTGGAATTATGTCACTTCTGTTAACACTATTTAAGTTTGTTACACCATTTCTATGCACACTTGAGAAAGGGTACATGATACCGAAACATGTTGTGGCTCATGGATTAAAATAACTCCTTCACAGCATAGCCTGTTTCATTGGTCTATGTCTACCATTTCCCCCTCTTTTTGGAATTGGAGGTTACTGGTACTGGATTGGGCTATTACTGTATGGATTCATGTATGGGAATTCTGCTGTCCATTTAAAGGGCACTAAAAAAGTAGAGGACCTTTACTATTGGGGGTCAGAGTGCCCTTTACTATATGGAGGTCAGGAGGGCCCTTTACTATATGGGGGTCAGAGGGGCCCTTTACTATATGAGGTCGAGGGCCTTTACTATATGGGGTCGAGGGCCCTTATATATGGGGTCAGAGGGCCCTTACTATATGGGGTCAGAGTGCCCTTTACTATATGGGGTCAGAGTCCCTTTACTATATGGGGGTACAGAGGGCCCTTTACTATATGGGTCAGAGTGCCTTTACTATATGGGGGTCAGAGTGCCCTTTACTATATGGGGTCAGAGTGCCCTTTTACTATATGGGGGTAGAGTGCCCTTTACTATATGGGGGTCAGAGGGCCCTTTACTCTTATGGGGGGTCAGAGGTGCCCTTTACTATATGGGGGGTCAGAGGGCCCTTTACTATATGGGGGTCAGAGGGCACTTTACTATATGGGGGGTCAGAGTGCCCTTACATATATGGGGTCAGAGGCCCTTTACTATATGGGGTCAGAGTGCCCTTTACTATATGGGTCAGAGGGCCCTTTATCTATGGGGGTAGAGGGCCCTTTACTATATGGGGTCAGAGTGCCTTTACTATGGGGTCAGAGTGCCCTTTACTTATATGGGGTCAGAGAGAGTGCCCTTTACTATATGGGGTCCGAGGGCCCTTTACTATGGGGTCAGAGGGCCCTTTACTATATGGGGTCAGAGGGCCCTTTATCTATATGGGAGTCAGAGGGCCTTACTATATGGGGTCAGAGTGCCCTTTACTATATGGGGGTCAGAGTGTGCCCTTTACTATTGGGGGTCAGGGGGCCCTTTACTATATGGGGGTGAGGCCCTTTACTCTATGGATCAGAGGGCCCTTTAGCTATATGGTGGTAAGAGGGGCCCTTTTTTAGTACTATGGGGTCAGGAGAGTTGAATTGATGCTAAGTTTAAAATTAAAGTTTATTGAACTTGCTACTCAACATGTTTAGAAACAAAGCATGCTGGAGTTTGTAGTTTTCAAAATCTGGTGGAGTGCCAAGAATTGGGGGTTACTGGAATTGTATTTGGCTATTACGTAGGGGATTAAATGTATGGGGGAGTCTGCTGTCCCTTTAAAGGCCAACTTAAGCCAAAACAATATAAATCAGAAGGCAGTAGGATTATAATTTACCTCGCGCTATTATAACTCGAGTCAATCAGTTTTTCTTTACTAATTTTCAGGTAAAAATAGGTGTCTCAAGTATATACGGTATGCTATGTACCAAACAGCCCTATGGGACCATATCAGTGATGCACTTCAACTCTGTCCCATCTGGTACATCACCTAATACCCTCTAAAAGAGAACAGAGACTGAAACCAAAATGTCCTTATCTGATCCATTAGTTCAATCAGTATTATATCAAAACCCTAAACTTTCTGTGATCTCAATAGCATCCCACTGGAAAACCCTCATTAACTGATAGGGAGATTCAACTTAATAAAAAATAAGATGTTACCCCAAAACAGCTCTATGATTTGTAATATTTCCCCCTAACTTACTGGCACCTTACATGGCAGGCCCAGTGGACTATTACCTACTGGACTAAAAAATACTCAGATCTCTCAACAAAACTTATCTATCTGCTCCCTTATAAACAGAGGGACGTATATCTATTGGCACCTAATGGACAGTACCAGTGACTGTTCCCTACTGGAATGAAAATACTTACCATACTCTCAAAACAACTTATCTATCTGCCTGCCCTTATAAACAGAGGATGTATATTATCTGGCACTTAACTGGTCAGGACCGTGACTGTTTACACTAATGGAATTGAAATTACTTAAACTATCTCCTCAAAACAACTTATCTATCTGCCTCTTATAAACAGAGGGATTATATCTTACTGGCACCTTACATGGCAGTGGCCCAGTGACTGTACCTACCCTATGGATGAAATACTGACATATCTCTTAAACAACTTTCTATCTGCTCCCTTATAAAGCAGAGGATGTATATCTATCTGGCACCTTACATGGCAGTGCCCAGTGACTGTTAACTACTGGAATGAATCTTAATATCTCTCAAACAACTTATCTATCTGCGCGTCCATTTAAACGCAGAGGGATGTAATATCATCTGGCACCTTACATGGCAGTGCCAGTGACTGTATCTACTGGAATGAAATACTTACATACTCTCCCTCAACAACTTATCGTATCTGCCTCCTTATAAAGCGGGAACGTATATTGGGGCTACTTGATGAGGTGGACTGGCCTAAACAATTGCATATTGAGCTGTTAGAGCGTAGTTTTACTCAGAAAGTATTGTAACTAACCTTGAATGTCCCGACCCCTCCACGAAATAAAACATTGGCTAGTACAACAATACATACAGATCTTCATAAATCCACAACGTTCTTTATCTCCACAGATGTTCCCTTCTAAAGATCGTAGGGGTCTTGAAAACCGGATTAGACTTGGGTACCGTATTACTCCGAGTATAAGTCGATCTGAGTTAAGTCTGAGGGATACCTATTTTTACCGAAAATTTGTAAAAAAAACGTATTGAACTCGAGTATAAGCCAAGGTAGAGAATGGATATCACCTACTGACTATGCCTTCTGATTCTGGTGTTGTTTTTAAGCTTTTTAGGTTGCCCTTTAAAGGGACAGCAGCATTCCCATACATGAATCCCATGACAGGTAATAGCCAAATCCATACCAGTAACCTCCAATCCAAAAAGGAGGGGAAATGGTAGAAAATAGACCAATGAAAACAGGGCTATGCGTGAAGGATTTATTGTAATCCATGGCCAACACATGTTTACTGGTATCATTACCCTTTCTCAAGTGTGCATAGAAATGTGGTTTGGTGTAAACAAACTTAATAGTGTTAACAGAAGTGACACCATTCCATAAAACCGCGCCACTCATACCCTTGCTCCCTCTTTTACCCTAGATCTAGTGTGTCCACACAACTGCAGTGGATCGATGGAGAGTTACTCTCGGGTCAAAGTTCTTATTGTGCGCTATCCATACTGTTCATCATAGACACCCCATGAAATCTGTTGAACATATAGTGGAAATTCTGTAAAACAGGGTTCAGTAAAAAAATAGTTTCCGAGTCTGAAAAATAAAATTAAAACGTAAATCCACATAAACTGCCCCTTATGTGGCTATCATATTCTTACTTTAGAGAAGAGCCTCTGATATCCTCTTATACTGATCATTAACACGCATTTATCGATGTAGTCTTACTGCTGATCACTTAGGCCATCATAATCTCTTACCACCGCTTCAGTGGTATGTCTAGCCCACTTTCAGTATCTGTAAGGAAACATATCAGTTATAGTTGTTTATAAGAAACATGATATATTGTAATGTATTTCATTCCTTTAGATATTGGAGTATTAAGTTGTTATTTATCTCCCAGATAATTTCCCGTTTGATAACAACAACTTTGTGAGGTCTCCTCCTCTCTTGGTCTGTACAGCTTTTTCTCAGAGGTACTAGCCACTTAGCTGTGTTTGGTTGTGTCCTTCTCAGAGAAATGTCGGACATGTTGTGTCTGTGTTCGTGTTGGGTGCAAATTCTGATGTATCCGCCTGTGCTCTTGATCCTCTTTATAAATGGCCCTAGTCGTTGCCCGACGATGCCCATACCGCAGGGCATTTCAATAAATACCCACGTTAGGTGTATTTGCGGTGCTTGGTGGTTTCAGGTGTGATATATATCCGACCTGTCCGGGTGATTCATTTTATCCCTTGTTAATTCTTGAGCTGCAACATATACCAATTGAGGAAAAGGAGGAATGTGTTCCTTTCGTTGCCGATATCTTCTGTTTGGTGTGATCCCATTTCTGTCTAAAATCAGAGGAACACAATGCTATCTTTTAAAGTTTCGCCCTCTTGTTATGGTTTAGTAAACAGTGGCGGTAACCTGAACGCCTTCCAATACTCCTACGCTCTGCAAAATGGGTCAGTATTTCTAATAACCGTTATTGTGTTGTTAAAAGGATGCCCTTTTCTTCTGTCCCATGATTTTTGCTATTTTTTTTAATTTAAAGTTCCGTGCTGGATAGTGTATCCACCTCCTCCTTGGTGCTTTATTAGGGAGGTTTTATACCCTTTAATCCTAACTTTGTTACTAGTTTGGCTTGTACTTGTTATAGGATTCTCTGTAAGCAGATCCTTTTGCTCAATGAAGTGTTCCTTTTGCATGGCTCTTATTATGCCTGGGATGTGGAAGCTATTTAACAGACAGCAATTATTCCGGTTCGGTGGGTTTTGACTATAAATCCAGTCTGGACCTTACTGATTATTACATCTGGAAATGTATATGTTGTTCTGAGAGTTCACGGTGAATTTTATTGTTGCCTGGGAGTTTCCAGTTTCTAACATGTGGAGTGGCAATGTTCAGTAACTTTTTAATTAGATCTTACCAATCATTACCAATTTCCGAACCCCAGATAATAAGGGGCCCTCTGACCACCATATAGTAAAGGGCCCTCTGCCCCCATATGTACAGGCCCTCTGACCCCCTCTATTTGTAAAGGTCCCTCTGATCCCAATGTAAAGGGCCCTTCTGACCCCATATTATAAAGCGGACCTGACCCCCATATATTAAAGGCCCTCTGGACCCCCATATAGTAAAGGGCCTCTGACTCCATTATAGTAAAGGGCTCTGACCCCACATATTAAAAGGGCCCTCTGGACCCCATATAGTAAAGGTCCCGCTGACCCCCCCTATTGATAAGGTCCTCCTTGCTCCATTTAGTAAAGGGCCCTCTGACCCAATGTAAAGGCCCTTGACCACCATATAGTAAAGGGCCCTCTGACCACCAAATTATAAAGGCCCTCTGACCATAATAGAAAGGGCCCTCTGACCCTCATAATTGTAAGGGTCCCTCTGACCCCCATATTGTTAGAAGGGCCTCTGACCCCCATCATATATATAAGGGCCCTCTGACCATATATAGTAAAGGGCCCCTGACCCTCAAATATGTAAAGGGCCCTCTGACCCCATATGTAAAGGGCCCCTCTACCCCATATTAAAGGATCTCTAACCCCATATAGAAAAGGGCCCTCTGACCCCCATATAGTAAGGGAAAAAAACCTCTCTGGACCCCAATAGAGAGTTGGTAGTTTTTAAGCTTGCCATGTTGCACTGTACTTAGCAGCTTTTTTTTTTACCACACATGGGAGACCCTCAGATTTACAGCATACCAAGATGAGCTGACGGCTTGAGTGCGTCCAGCAGCCATACTACAGGAAGCAGGGAAGTGTAAGTGCAGATCAGGCTCCTGTAAATTCTATGCAGATTACACAGCGCACCTACTGCTGGTTTTACTATCGCTAATTGCAGAATTTGGATCTAATTAGGAGTGACACGAGTATAAGCCGAGGGTTTAGGTTTTCAGGCTACCTTTAAAGCCTGAAAAATTCGACTTAGATACAACCATAAATAAATATCCCCGAAAACAATATGACGATCCCTCTCCTGGGGTGGTGTCCTTCTCCTCTCTGACACCTCTTCTCAATATTGCTTTTTTCCCCTTCCACTACCTCTTGTTTTATCTCATTATTATTATTTGCTATTTTCTCTATCCTTACAACATGGTACGGGAAATTAAATAATAACCGACAGCCTCATTAAATATTGATCAAAACAAAGTTTATGGTATATTTTATAAACAAGACACAGAACTAATCTGTCCACAGTCAGATACTGTATTGGGTACATGTGTAGGATGTGTAGATCCAGTAATGACAAATCTGCCAATGTACTTTTATAATGTTTTCTTTCAGTGTAAACTAAAATAGATGACATTTTCACTAATTATCACTTATTTTGTCGAAACCATTATAAGCATATTTTGTCCTGTGTAGAAAAGACTTTACTGTAGTAATTCTGGAGAATAACGAATTTTTTAGCTGTAAAATCACCTGAAACCTTGAACTTGGTTTATACTTGAGTCATACCTACTTTAACCAATCCGGCAGCATTATGATGTCAGCCGCATGCATACAGGGGAAATCAGCGCAACGGCGCCGGATTGACTAAAGTAATGTACTTCAATGCTGGCACACACAGGACTGCACCACAGCACAAGCCCCTGTCACAATCCCCGACAGGATAGGAGCCCCCAAGTTAACCGGATGCACACAGAGTGAGAGCCCACAGAAGGTCACCCACGGAACTGGGTGGGAGGGTGGGGGTTGTAGATGTTTGGAAAATGATAACTCCCAGCTATCTAAAGCATGCTGGGAGTTGTAGTTTCCAAACATCTGGGAGTGCCAAGAAATGAGAATGTAGTTGTCTTTACAACTGAACTAAGTCATAATTCTCATAGATAACCAAATCAGATGTCTATTACTGTAGGGAATTATTGCTGTCCATTTAAAAGGGCAACTAAAAACTACAGAATAAAGAAGGAGGATGGTATCTAGTTTTCCTTCTGATTCTGTATCTTTTTGGCTTAAAAGGTTTGGCAGATTTTCCCTGCGTAGTCCATACGGATTTGGGCTATTATGTTGGGACTACGTGTAGGATTTCATGAGGTCCTTTAAAGGGAACTAAAAGTCTCAAAACAATACAGAATATCAGAGGCAGCAGTGGAATTCTAATCAAATCATTCTACCTCAGTTATACTCAAGCTCAATAACTGTGATATTAGTTTTTTTTCAAGGAAAATTGGCGGTATTCGTTTATACTCGAGTATATACAGTGTGGCCAATGCAGAACAAAACTTTATAGTCTTTGAGATCACTCCAATGCAGGAAATCACTGTGGGATCTGGTCAGAAGAGAGATACTGTGTCTACTGCCTTAAGTTCTGTGGACAAGATAGGTAAAACTTAATGTTGCCTATATTAGCAAATTATATTACACTAACTAACACTTTTCGGAAATAGCTCAGCCTAATGCAAAAATTAGTGGTAAACCTGAGTCAAACCTGATAACAATTATGTGCATTGTTTTAGGAAAATTTTGTCCTCTTAAACAAAACAGCGGTGATATAGCATTGTCCTGTTACTGTACGGGAATTTTTATCTAACATTGGGGGGGGGGGACCAAATAAGAAACAGTTTTAGCAGCGGTTGGATTGCTGGTGTTTTTGAAGTCCGTGTAATTGGTAACAGGAATTCTTTTCCACATTCTGTACATGAAAAGGGTTTATTTCACTTCCCGTGTGGAGTCCTTTGTCTTTGATAGGTGGCTCTTGTTGAGAGAATTCTTTCACACAGTACTGTCATGAAAAGGGTTTTTTTCCCCGGTGGGATTCGGTGGTGTATTTGAAGGTTGCTCTTGGAAATGAATTTTTTTCCCAGACATCTGTGACATGGAAATGTTTTTTTCTCTGTGGATTTGCTGGTGTAGTGAAGATGGGCTCGGGAAATGAATTTTTTACACATTCTTTACATGAAACAGGGTTTTTTCCCCTGGGGATGCGCTGGGTGTATTCGGTGTGAAAGGTAGCCTTGGAAATGATTTTTTTCCACATTTGTCACTGAAGGGTTTCCTCCCCGTGTGTGGATTTCGCTTGAGGTGTTTGAAAGGTTATCTTGTTAAAAAATTCTTTCCCACTTCTGGACTGAAAAGGGTTTTTACCCGTGTGGATTGATGGTGGATTTGAAGGTTGCTCTGTGAATGAATTTTTTCCCACAATCGTACATGCAAACTGTTTTTCTTCCCTCTTGGATTCGTGTGGTTGTGTAGTTGAGGTGGTCTCCTTGGAAAGATTTTTTCCACATGTCTGTACATGAAACAGGGTTTGTTTTTTTCCCGCTGTGTGGATTCGCTGGTGTATTTGAGGTAGCTATCTTGGAATGATTTTTTTTTCACATTCTGTACATTGAAAAGGGTTTTCTCCTGTGGGATTTGTTGTTGTGTTTGAGGGCGCTCTTGATAAGATAATGCTTTTCCCACATCTATGTACATGACCAGAGGTTTATTCAACGTGTGATCGCTGGGTGTGTTTGGAAGTGGAAGTTGCGAGAGAATTCTTTCCACATTCTGTACTGAATAGTTTATCCTTGTGGTATTGCTGATGTATGTTTAAGTTTGCTTTTCTGAAGGAATTCTTCCCAATTACTATCATGAAAGGGTTTTTCTGTGTGTCGGTTCTGCTATGGTGAAAGCAAGGAAGGTCGTTAACAACAATCTTTTCCAACATTCAGGCATGAAAGTTTTCACCCCTGTGCTGGATGGTTGATGAAAAGTAGGGTTAGTGCTGGTAGTATAATGTTTTTCACATTCGTGTACAAGGGAAAGGTTTCACTCAACATGTCACTGCTGTGAATGATTTGATGAGTAAGTGGCTTTGCTTGTAGTAAAGTGTTTTTTGCACATTCTGACAAGGGAAAGTCTTCCCCTGTGTGAATATTGATGATTAAGTAGGCTTTGCTTGCTAGAAATGGTTCAATTCTGTAAATGTGAAAGGTTTTTCCTGGGTGGATGGTGGGAGAAATAGTTCGTCCTGTGAAGTTTTTCCATTTGAAAGTGAATGGTTTTTCGTGCTCCATATAGGATGACGGATCACTTGTGCTTGCAACTCCAGCCTAACCAAGGTTATATCTAATGCTTTCCTCTCTGACCCCCTCTTCCCCTTTTTCACCTCCCCTTCCCCCTTTTCCTTTTCCCCATTTTCCCCTCCCCTCCATTTTTCCTCCTTTTCTTCCGACCCCCATATAGTAAAGGGCCCTCTGACCCCCATATAGTAAAGGGCACTCTGACCCCCATGTAGTAAAGGTCACTCTGACCCCATATAGTAAAGGTTACTCTGACCCCCATATAGTAAAGGTTACTCTGACCTCCATATAGTAAAGGTCACTCTGACCCCCATATAGTAAAGGTTACTCTGACCCCCATATAGTAAAGGTTACTCTGACCCCATATAGTAAAGGGCACTCTGACCCCCATGTAGTAAAGGTCACTCTGACCCCCATATAGTAAAGGGCCCTCTGACCCCATATAGTAAAGGTCACTCTGACCCCCATATAGTAAAGGTCACTCTGACCCCAGTAGTGTCACCTGAGAGTTGTAGTTTCAAGCTGTCACTTGCATTGAACTAGCAGCCATTTTGCCCCAAACTGAGAAGACCCATCAGATTTACACATCCAGGTGACAGTGCTGAGTGAGTCCAGCAGCCTGACTACAGGAAGCAGGAAGGCTGACACTAGTTTAAACTAGAGAGTCAGCTTCAAGTATCCAGGCCACACAGGAGAAGCTGTCAGCTCATGTAGCCAAAAAGGCAAGTAGCAGTAGGTTAGGACCCAGTTAAAGAAAGCAACCTTGACATGGTGACTGGGCTTAAAATAATTTGGCCAATTTATTGAACTAATTGGTTTTATTTATCCGGGGTTTAGCAGACTGTTTGTAGTAGAACCTTACGGAGGTAACAATATGCAATTAGAATCGTTTGTGCACTAGAATTCTGTTTTTTGTATGTGTTATATTTTTGGTCTCTAGTTGCACTTTAATATGGATGTACAACAGCCCATGTGTCTATATATTGTGTATCAGCTCCTGTAACTTTCTATGCAGATGAAGGATTTTTAACACAGCGCCACCTACTGGTTACTATCCGCAATTGCAGCATTGGGATCTAAATTAGGACTTGACCCGAGTAGAAGCCAAGGGTAGGTTTTTAGGATAATTTTAAAGCCTGAGACTCTCGACTTATATTCAAGTATATACGGTATATCATGATCACTATTCCCTATATTAAATGTCATTATATCATGGTCACTATTCCCTATATTAAATGTCACTATATCATGGTCACTATTCCCTATATTAAATGACACTATATCATGGTCACTATTCCCTATATTAAATGACACTATATCATGGTCACTAGATCCACTAGAAGGGCCCTCTGACCCCCATATTATAAAGGGCCCTCTGACCCCATATATTACAGGGCCCTCGACCCCATATAGTAAAGGCCCTCTGACTCCCATATAGTAAAGGCCCTCTGACCCCCATATTATAAAGGGCCCTCTGACCCCCATATAGTAAAGGTCCCTCTGACCCCCATATTGTAAAGGTCCCTCTGATCCCATATAGTAAAGGCCCCTGCCCCATATAGTAAGGGCCCTCTGACCACCATATAGTAAGGCCCTCTGACCCCCATAATTATAAAGCCCTCTGGACACATATATAGTAAAGGGCCCTCTGACCCTCCTATTGTAAAGGGCCCTCTGACCCCCATATTAAGGGCCTCTACCCCCATAATATAAAGGGCCCTCGGACCATATATAGTAAGGCCCTCGGACCCTCATATTTGTAAAGGCCCTCTGACCCCCATATGTAAGGGCCCTCTGACCCCCATATTATAAAGGATTTGTGGGATCAGAGGGACCTTTACAATATGGGGGTCAGAGGGACCTTTACAATATGGGGGTCAGAGGGCCCTTTACTATATGGTGGTCAGAGGGCCCTTTATTATATGGGGTTCAGGAGAATTGTAAATGATGGTAAGCTTAATTAAAAGTTTACTGAACATTGCCACTCCACATGTTTAGAAACTGAAACTCCCAGCAACAATAAAATTCACCTGTGAACTCTCAGCACAACATATACATTTCCTAGATGTAGATATCAGGAAGGTATCCAGACTGGACTTTATAGCAAACCCACCGACCGGAATAAATTGCTGTCTGTTAATAGCTTCCACGATCCCAGCATAATAAGAGCCATGCCAAAAGGACAATTCATTAGAGCAAAAGGATCTGCTCTACAGAGGAATCCTATAAACAAGCTACAAGCAAACTAGTAACAAAGTTAAAGGATAAAGGGTATAAAACCTCCCTAATTAAAAGCACCAAGGAGGAGGTGGATACACTATCCAGGCAGGACTTAATAAGTAGCAAAAATCATGGGACAGAAGAAAAGGGCATTCCTTTTGTAACACCAATAAACGGGTTATTAGACAATACTGACCCATTTTGCAGAGCGATAAGGAGTATGGGAAGCTGTTCAGGTTACCGCCACTGTTTTACCATAAAAGAGGGAGAACTTTAAAAGATACATTGTGTTCCTCTGATTTTAGACGAAATGGGATCAACCAAACAGAGATATCGGCAAAGAAAGGAACATTTCCTTGCCTCAATTGTATATGTTGCAGCTCAATAATAAAAGGGAATAAAATGAATCACCCGACAGTCGGATATATTATCACACTGAAACACCAGGCCACCTGCAATACACCTAACGTGGTGTATTTATTGAAATGCCCATGCGGTATGGGCTACGTCGGGCAAACGACTAGGCCGATAAAAGAGGATCAAAGAGCACGGCGGATACATCAGGAACTTTGCACCCAACACGAACACAGACACAACAGTGTCACGACATTTCTCTGAGAAAGGACACAACCAAACACAGCTTAAGTGGCTAGTACTGGAAAAAGTGTACAGACCCAAGAGGAGAGGAGACCTCACAAAGTTGTTGTTACAACGGGAATTTATCTGGATAAATAAACTTAATACTCAATATCCTAAAGGAATGAATGAACATTACAATATAGCATGTTTCTTATAACACATATTAACTGATATGTTTTCCTTTACAGATACTGAAAGTTGGGCTAGAATACCACAGAAGCGGTGGTAAGATATTTGATGGCTAAGTGATCATGCAGTAAGCTACATCGATAAATGATGTTAATTGATCAGTATAATGAGGATATCAGAGGCTCTTTCTCTAAGTAAGAATATGATAGGCCCATAAGGGGCAGTTTCATGTGGATTTACGTTTTTAATTTTTATTTTTCACTCGGAACTATTTTTTACTGAACCTGTTTACAGAATTTTCCACTATATGTTCAACAGATTTCACTGGGTGTCTATATGAACATTATGGGATATCGCACAAATAAGGACTTTGACCCGAGGAGTTACTCCATCGAATCCACTGCAGGTTTTGTGGACAACACTAGTAGTAGGGGTAAAAGGAGGAGCTAAGGGATGATGGGCGGGTTTATTGGAATTATGTCACTTCCTGTTTAACACTATTTAAGTTTGTTACACCATTTCTATGCACACTTGAGAAAGGGTACATGATACCCGAAACATGTTGTGGCTCATGGATTACAAATAAACTCCTTCACAGCATAGCCTGTTTCATTGGTCTATGTCTACCATTTCCCCCTCTTTTTGGAATTGGAGGTTACTGGTACTGGATTTGGCTATTACTGTATGGGATTCATGTATGGGAATTCTGCTGTCCATTTAAAGGGCAACTAAAGCTTAAAAACAACACAGAATCAGAAGGCAGTAGTGGTGATAATTTCTACCTTCGGCTTATACTCGAGTCAATCAGTTTTTTTTTACAAATTTTTCAGGTAAAAATAGGTATCTCGACTTATACTCAGATCGACTTATACTCGAGTATATACGGTACCCAAGTCTATCCAGGGTTTCAAGACATTATCATATTTAGAAGGGAACATTCTGTGGAGATAAAGAACGTTGTGATATGATAGATCTGTATTTATTAGTTGTATCCAATGTTTATTTCGTGGAGGGGTCAGGGACATTCAAGTTAGTACAATTACTTTCTGAGTATAAACTAGCAGCTCTAACAGCTCAATATTGCAATGTTTAGGCCAGTCCACCTCATCAAGTAGCCCCATATACGTTCTTGCTTTATAAGGGAGCAGATAGATAAGTTGTTTGAGAGATATGTAGTATTTCTTCCAGTATGGGTAACAGTCCACTGGGCACTGCCATGTAAGGTGCCAGATTAAGGATATACATCCCTCTGCTTTATAAGGGAGGCAGATAGAAAGTTGTTTGAGAGATATGTAAGTATTCATTCCAGTAGGTAACAGTCACGGGCACTGCCATGTAAAAGGTGCCAGATAGATATACATCCCTCTGCTTTATAAGGGAGGCAGATAGATCAAGTGGGTTGTTTTAAGAGATATGTAAGTATTTCATTCCAGTAGGTAAACAGTCACTGGCAATGCCATGTAAGGTGCCAGATATAGATATACATCCCTCTTGCTTTATAAGGGGGCAGATAGATAAGTTGTTTGAGAGATATGTAGTAGTATTTAATTCGTGAGGTAACCAGTCACTGGGTACTGACATGTAATGTGCCAGATAGTCTCTACATCGTGTTTATAAGGGAGGCAGATAGATAAGATGTGTTTGAGAGATATGTAAGTATTCATTCCAGTAGGTAACAGTTCACTGGGTGTACTGCCATGTATTCTAGGTGCCAGATGATATACGTCCCTTGCTTTTAAGGGAGGAGGCAGAGATAGTTTGTTTGAGAGATATGTAAGTATTTTATAGTCAGTAGGTAATAGGTCACTGGGCACTGCCATGTAACAGGTGCCAGGAAGAGTTAGGGGAATATTACAACATCATAGAGCTGTTTTGGGAACATATTATGTTTATTAAGTTGATCCTCCCTATAAGGTTAAATGAGTGGTTTCCAGTGGATTAGATGAGATCAAGAAAGTATTAGGTTGGGGTTTTGAGTAATAATAATGAGTAACAATGGGGATCAGATAAGGAATAGGTATTTGGTTTTCAAGTCTCTGTTCTCTTTCTAGAGGGTACTTAGGTTGATTTGTGTACCGATTGGGACAGGTTGAAGGCAGCCATGAATAGGTCCATAGGCTTGTTATGGTATCTAGCATACCGTATATACTTGAGACACCTATTTTTACCTGAAAATTAGTTAAAACGAGTTGCCTCGAGTATAGCCGAGGAGTAGAAATTATAATCACTACTGCCTTCTGATTCTATATTGTTTTGTGGCTTAAGTTGGCCTTATAGGAGGGAACCCCCCAGCAGACTCCCCATACATTAATCCCATACAGTAAAGCCAAATACAAATTCCAGTAACCCCAATTCTTTGGCACTGGCCAGATGTCCTTGAAACTACACTACCGCATGCGTTTTTTCTAAAACAAAAAAAAAAAAAAAACATGTTGAGTAGCAAGGTTCCAATAACTGTAACTTCAACTTATCATCATTTACAATTCTCCTGCCCAGCTATACAAGGGCCTCTTACCCACCATATACTTAAGGGCCCCTGATGTCCATATGTAAAGGGCCCTCACCCCATATAGTAAAGGGGCCTCTGACCCCCATATAGTAAAGAGGAAACTCGAACCCCCATATAGTAGGGCACTCTGACCCCTATATAAGGGGCCCTCTGACCTCCCATATCATTAAGGGCCTTGACCCCATAGTAAGGCCACTCTGACCCCATAGGTAAGGGCCCTCTGACACCATATATAAGGGACTTCTGACCACATATAGTAAGGCACTTCTGACCCCCCTATCGTAAACGGGCCTCTGACCCAGTAGTTAAAGGGTCCCTCTGACCCCCATAGAGTAAAGGGCCCTCTGATCCTATAGTAAAGGAGCACTCTGACCCACATATAGTAACAGGCATACTGACCCCATAGTAAAGGGCACTCTGACCCTTCGCTTGCCACCATATAGTAAAGTGCCCTCTGACCCCATATAGTAAAGGGCCCTCTGACCCCCAATATAGTAAAAGGGCACTCTGACCCCCAATAGAGTAATGAAGGGCCCCTGACCCCTATAGTAACAGGGCACTCTGACCCCATATAGTAAAGGGCACCTCTGACCCCCATATAGTAAAGGGACTCTGACCCCATATAGTAAAGAGGCACTCTTGACCCCATATAGTAAAGGGCCCTCTGACCCCCATATAGTAAGGGGACTCTGACCACCACATATAGTAAAGGGCCCTCTGACCCCCCCATATAGTATACAGGCGCCTCTCTGGACCCTATAATAAAGGGCCCTCTGACCCCTCAGTAAAGGCCTCTTGACCTCCATATAGTAAAGGGCCCTCTGACCCCATATAGTACGGGCCCTCTGACCTCCTATAGTATAGGCACTCGACCATCCAATAGTAAAGGTCCCTTCTGACCCCATTATAGTAAAGGCCCTCTGAGCCCCCCCATATATTTAAAGGGCCCTCTACCCCCATAAGTAAAGGGCCCTACTGGACCCCCATATAGTAAAGGGCAACTCTGCCCCCCATGTAAGTAAAAGGTCACTCTGACCCCATATAGAAGGTACTCTGACCCCCCTATAGTAAGGTTTTCTGACCTCCATATAGTAAAGGTCACTCTGACCCCCATATAGTAAAGAGTTACTTCTGACACCCATATAGTAAAGGTTACTCCTTACCCATATAGTAAAGGGCACTCTGAACCCCTCATGGTAAAGTCACTCGGAACCCCCATATAGTAAGGGGCCCTCGTGACCCCATATAGTAAAGGTCACTCTGACCCCCCATATAGTAAAGGTCACTCTGACCCCAGTGAGTTGTTCCCCCCCCCCCCCCCACCTGAGAGTTGTAGTTTCAAGCTGTCCACTTGCATTGGAACTAGCAGCATTTTGCCCAAAAAACCCCTGAGAAGAACCATCAGCTTTACACATCAGGTGACAGTGCGAGTGAGTCCAGCAGCCGACTACAGAACGCAGGAAGGCGACACTAGTTAAACTATAGAGTTCGTCTTCAAGTATCCAGGCCACACCGGAGTAAGCTGTCACTATGTACCAAAAAGGACAAGTAGCAAGTAGGTTAGGACCCAGTTTAGAAGCAACCTTGAATGGTGATGGGCTTAAAATAATTTGGCCATTTATTGACTAATTGGTTTTATTTATCCGGGGTTTAGCGACTGTTTGTAAGTTAGAACCTTACGAAGGTAACAATATGCAATTAGACGTTTGTTGCACTACGAATTCTGTTTTTTGTATGGGTTATATTTTTGGTCTCTATTGCACTTTATAATGGTGTACCAAACAGCCTAGTGTCTATATATTGTGTATCAGACTCTGTAACTTTCGTATGCAGATGAAGATTTTTAACACAGCGCCACCTACTGGTTACTATCCGCAATGTTGCCGAACATGTGGGATCATAAATTAGGACTTGAACCCGAGTAGAAGCCAAGGGTAGGTTTTAGTGAATAAATTTTAAAAGCCTGAGACTCTCGAACTTATATTCAAGTATATACGCGTACTTAGTCATGCTCACTATTCCATATTAAATGTCATTATATCAGTCTAGGTTTCACTAAAAATAATCAAGTCTGTTAGTTAATGTTCACCTATATCAGTGGTCCACTATTCCCTATATTAAATTGCACTTATCAAGGTCATATTCCCTATAATTAAATGATAGCACAACTATATCATGATCACTATTCCTATATTAAATGACACTGTTCATGGTCACTATTCCCTATCATTAAATGACTATATACATGGGTCAGCTGATCCCTATATTAAATGCAACACTGTATCATGGTCCACTATTCCCTAGATTAAAGTGACCACTAATCGTAGGATGGGTCCTATTCCCTATATTAAATGACACTATATCATTATACTACTCTCCCTATATTAAATGACACTGTATATGGTCAATATTCCCTATAGTGCAATGACACTATATCATGGTACTAACCTATATTAAATGACACTGTATCATGGGTAATATTCCCTATATAACTGACAACTTATCATGATCACTGTTCCCTATATCAATGACACGATACAGTAGGCCTCGACTGTTCCCTTATATTAAATGAACACTATATCATTATCACGTGGTTTCCCTATATTAAATGTACCTTATGATTCCCATGGAGCCATAAAAATAACTAATCAATATGGTTCCCTATAGTAAAATGACATTTGCTATATCATGATCCACTGTTCCCTATATTAAATGACACATATCTAGCTATCTTATATGACTTCTAGTACTTTCCCTATATTAATGACACTATATCATGGTCACTATTCCCTATATTAAATGCTTATATCCATGAGTCACCTATTCCCTATATAAAATACCTATGTTCATGGTCATATTCTTATTAAATGACACTATATCATGGTCACTATTCCCTAGATTGAAATTACACTAGATCATAGATCACTATCCAATAGTAAAGACACATATCATGGTCACTATTCCATATATTAAAATGACACTATATCATGATCATATTCCCTAATAAATGACCACTGTCTCATGGTCAATTATTGCCCCTATATCAAATGCACTAATATGTCACGTTCCCTATATTAAAGACACTATAGCATGAGTCATTATTCCCTATATTAAATGATACTTGTATCATGATCAATATTCCCATATTAAATGACACTATATATGGGCCACTATCCCTGATATTAAGCTATGCGTCACTATTCCTATATAAATGACACTATATCATGGTCACTATGCCCTATAGTAAATGACACTCTATCATGGTCACTATTCCCTTATAAATGACACTATATCATGATCAATATCCCTAGAATTAAATACCCTGTTATGGTCACTATCCCTATATTAAATGACACTCTATCACGGGCCCTGCTCCCTATATTAAATGACACTATATCATGAGCACTATTCCCTATATGAAATGACACTATATATGGTCACTTATTCCCTATATTAAATGACACTATATAATGGTCACTATTCCTATATTAAATGACACTATATAATGATCACTATTCCCTATATTAAATGATCAATCATGATCAATATTCCCTATATAAATGGACCACTATATCATGATCACTATTCACTCTTTAAATGACACTATATCATTGCTCACTATTCCTTATATTAAAATGACACTGATCAGGTAATATTCCTATATTAAAAATGACATATATTCATGATCACATTCCCATTATAGTAAATGAAAATTATCATGGTCACTATTCCCTATATTAAAATGAGACTAATCATGACACTATTACCTATATTAAACATGACATGTTTCATGGTCACTATTTCCCTTTATATTTAAATACACTGTATAATGATCAACTATTCCCGATGATAAAGGGAAACTGTATCATGATCATCTATTCCCTATATTAAATGAAACTGTTTCATGGTCACTATTCCTTATTAAATGACAACTGTTTCATGGTCACATTCCCTATATTAAATGACACTGTTCATGGTCACTATTACCTATATAAATGACACGTATCATGCGTCACTATTCCCATATTAAATGACACTGTATCATGTGTCACTATCCCATATTAAATGACACTATATCATGGTCATATTCCCATATTAAAGACACTATATCATGGTCACTCTCCCTTAATTTCAATGACCACGGTATCATGGTCAATATTCCCTATATTAAATGACACTATATCATGGTCACTACTACATATATTAAATGGACACTGTACCATGGTCAATATTACTATATTTAAATGCACACTTTCATGATCACTGTTCCATTATTAAATGACCACTATATTATGGTCAGTTCCCTATATTAAATGACACTATATCATATCACTGTTCCCTATATAAATGACCACTCCGTATACATGGTCCACTATTCCCTATATTAAATGAACATAATATCATGATCCACTGTTCCCTATATTAAATGACACCTATATCAGGTCACTCTTCCTTATATAAATGGACATATATCAGGTCACATCCATATATTAAATGACACTATTTCATGGTAACTATTCCCTATATTAAAGACATTGATATCCGGTCATTATTCCCTATATGACATGACAATATGTCATGGTCACTATTCCCTATATTAATGCCCACTATATCAAGATCACTATTCCGACAATATTAAATGCACTATATCATGGATCACTATTCCCTATAGTAAATGACACTATATCATGATTCACTATTCCCTATATTAAATGACCACTGGATCATGGTCAATATTTCCCTATATCAAAGGACACTATATCATGATCACTGTCACTATATTAAAATGACCACTATATCATGGTCACCTCTTCCCTATATAAATGAACTGTATCATGATTCAAATTCCCTATAGTAAATGACACTATATCATGTCGCTATTCCCCTTATTAAGCATGGTCACTATTCCCTATATTAAATGACACTATCATGATCACTATTCCCTATATAAATGACTCTATATCCATGGTCAATAGTCCCTATATTAAATGACAACTATATTCATGGTCATATTCCCTATATAAATGACACTATTGCATGCGTCACTATTCCCTAATTAAAGACACATATCATGATCACTATTCCTATATTAATTGACACTATATCATTGAGCACTATTCCCTATATTAAATGACCTGTATAATGGTCAATATTCCCGATATAATTGACACTAGAATATATCACTTTCCCTATATTTAAATGATGAACGTATTCATGGTCAACTATGCCCTTTAATTAAATGACACTATATCATGTCACTATTTACCTATAGAAAGACACTATTATGATCACTGTACTATATTAATGAATCTATATCATGGTCACTATTCCCTATATTAAATGATACTATATCATGATCACTTTCCATATTAAATTACACTATCTATGGTCACTATTCCCTATATTAAATGACCCAATCTTTATGATCACATTCCCTATTATTAAATGACACTATATCATATCACTATTCCCTATATTAAATGATACTATATCATGATCAATATCCCTATATTAAATTGACACTAGATCCTGGTCCACATTCCATATAGTAAATGTCACTATATCATGGTCACTATTCCCTATATTAATGGCACTGTTGCAGGTCACTATTCCCTTAATATTTAAATGACCCACTGTTTCATGGTCACTACCCTATATTAAATGACACTATTATCATGGGTCACTATTCCCTATATAAAGGATACTATATCAAGATTCAATATTCCTATATTAAATGAACGGTTCATGGTCACTATTCCCTATATTAATGACACATGTATCATGAACTTCCCTATATTAAATGATACTATATCATGGTCACTATTCCCTATATTAAATGACACTAATCATGGTCCACTTATTCCCTATATTAAATGACACTATATCATGGATCGCTATTCCCTATTAAAAGACACTGTTTCATGGTACTATCCCTATATTAAATGACCACTTATCATGGTCCACTAGTCCCATATTAAATGACACTATATTTGATCGCGATTCCATATATAAATGACACTGTTCATGGTACTATCCCTATATTAATGACAACTATATCATGGTCACTATTCCATATATAAATGACACTATATCATGATCGATATTACCTATATTAAAGACACTGTTTCAGGGTCACTATTCCCTATATTAAGACACTGTTTCATGGTCACTATTCCCTATATTAAATGACCACTATATCCTGGTCACTATTTCCTATATTAAATGACACTATATATGACAGATATTCCCTTATTAAATGACACTATATCATTGGTCGCCTATTCCCTATATTAAATGACACTATATCATGGTCACTTTCCCTTATTAAATGAACACTATCTCATGGCACTCTTCCCTATATTAAATGACACTATATCATGGTCACTATTCCTATATTAATGACACTATATCATGGTCACTATCCCTATATAAATGACACTATATCATGATCACATTCCCTATATTAATGGCCACTATATCATGGTCACTATTCCTATATAAATGACGCTATATCATGGTCAACGGTCCCTATATAAATGACACTATATCATTGATCACTGTTTTCCTATATATAAATGAAACTATATCATGGTCACTGTTCCCTATATTAAATGGACATATATCATGGGGCACTATTCCCTATATTAAATGACGCTATATCATGGTCACTGTTCCCTATAGTAAATGACACTATATCATGATCACTGTTTCATAGATTAAATGACACTAGTCATGGTCACGTTCCCTTATTAAATGACACTATATCATGGGCACTGTTCCCCTATATTAAATGACACTACTATATATGGTCAACTGTTCCCATATATTAAATGATATATATCATGGTCACTGTGCCAATATTAAATGACACTATATCATGGTCGCTGTTCCTATATTAAATGTACACTAGGTCATGGTCACTGTTCCTATATTAAATGACACTGTATACATGGTCAATATCCCTATATCAAATGAATACTATATCATGATCACTGTTCACCTAATTAAATGACACTAATCTGGTCACTATTCCTATATTAAATTGATAATGGATCATGATCACTAGTCCCTATATTAAATTGAACTATATCATGGTCCACTATTTCCCCTAGTATTAAGCTATGGTCACTATCCCTATATTCAATGACAAATCATGATCACTATTCCCTATATTAAACGACTCGATATCAGGTCACTATTCCTATATTAAATGAACACTATATTCATGAATCACTATTCCCTATATTAAATGACCTATATCATGATCCACTATTCCCTATATGAAATGAACTGTGATCACGGGTCAATAGTCCTAGATAAATGACACTATATCATGATCCCTATCCCTATATTAAATGGAAACTGTTATCATGGTCACTATTTTACCTATATTAAATGATACTAGATATGATCGCTATTCCCTATATTAATGACACTATATCATCGGTCACTGTTCCCTATTATTAAATGGGGACACTGTTCTGGCACTATTCCCTATCTTAAATGACAACTGTATCATTGTTCACTATTCCCTATATTAAATGACACTGTATCAGAATCACTATTACCCTATATTAATGATTACCTGTATAATGTCACTCTTCCCTTTATTAACCTGACACCTGTTTCATGGTCACTATCCCTATATTAAAGGACAACTGTTTCATGGTCACTATTCCTATATTACATGACACTGTCATCATGGTCACTATCCATATATTAAATGGACATGTATCATGAGTCACTATTCCCCTATATTAAAGGCACTGTATCATGGTCCACTCTTCCCTATATTAACATGACATATATCAATGGCACTATTCACCTAGATTAAATTGACAATATATCATGGTCACTATTCCCTATATTAATGTCCACTATCTCATTGTCACTACCCCTATATTAAATGACCACTGTATCATGGTCAATATTCCCTATATTAAAATTGAACACTTAATCATGGTCACTACTACCTTATTAAAATGACACTGTATCATGGTCAATATTCCCATATTAAAGACACTATATCTATCACTCTGTTACCTCTATTAAATGACACTATCTCTGGTCATGTTCGCCTAGAGTAATGCAATATTATCCTGATCACTGTTCCCTATATTAAATGACACTATATCATTGTCCCTATTCCATATATTAAAAATGACACTTATATCATGATCACTGTTCCCTAAGAAATGACACTATATCATGGGCACTATTCCTTATATTAAATGACACTATAATCATGGTCACTATTCCTATATAAATGAACAAATTTTATGGTCACTATTACCTAATTAAATGACTTATATTCATGGGTCACATTCCCTATATTAAATGGACACTATGTCTGGTCACTATTCCCTATATTAAATGGACACTATATCAAGATCACTCTTCCCAATATTAAATGACACTAATCTGGTCACTATCCCTATATTTAATGACACATTCATGATCACTATTCCCTTATTAAAATGACACTGTATCAGGGTCAAATATTCCCTATATAAAATGACACTATATCATGATTCCCACGTTCCCTATTATTTAAATGGACACTATATATGGTCACTATTTACCTATAGTTGAAAATGATACGTGTATCATGATCACTATTCCCTATATTAAATGACACTATATCATGGTCACTATTCCCGATATTAAGCCATGGTCACTATTCCACCTATATTAAATGACACTTCATGATTCACTATTCACTATATTTAAATGACTCGATACATGGTCACTAGTCCCATATTAAATGACACTATATCATGAGCCCACTATTCCCTATATTAAATGACACTATATCATGATCATATTCCCTATATTAAGGACACTAGATCATGGTCCTTCACTATATTAAATGGACACTGGATTCATGGTCAATATTCCCTATATTAAATGACACATATCATGGATCACTATCCCTAGATAAATGAACTGTATCATGGTCACTATTTCTATATTAAATGAGACTATATCATGATCAACTATTCCCTATATTAAATGACACTGTTTCAGGGTCCACTATTACCCTATCATTAAATGACACTTGTATCCATGGTCACTATTCCATATAAAATGTCACTATATAATGGGTTCACTATTCCCTATTATTAAATTACACTATATCATGGTCACTATTCCCTTATATTAAATCAACGATATAATGATCATATTTCCCTATATTAAAATGACAACTACTCATGCGTCACTATTCCCATATAAATGACAATGTATCATGATCACTATTCCCTATATTAAATGATACTATATCATGATCAAATCATTCCCTTATATTAAAGACACTGTTTTCATGTCACTATTCCCTATATTAAATGACACTGTTTCATGGTACTCTTCCCTATATTAAATGGACACTATATCATGTCACTATTCACTATATTAAATGACACTAATCATGGTCAGATTCCCATATTAAAGAACATTACATGGTCACATTCCTAGATTTAAATGACACTATTCATGGGTCACTATTCCCTATTAAATGACACTATATTAGGGTCGCTATTCCCTATATTAATGACACTATATCATGGTCACTATTCCTATATTAAAGACACTATATCATGGTCACATCCCTATATTAAATGACACTATTATCATGATCACTATTCACTTATATTAAATGGCACTATATCATGGTCATATTCCCTATATTAAATGACGCTATAATCATGGTCATGCCCTATATTACAAAGGACAATAATCATGATCATGTTTCCGATAAGACACATATCATGGTCATGTTCCCTATATAAATGACAATAATCATGGTCACTATTCCCTATATTAAATTGACGGCTAATCATGGTCACTGTTCCTAGATTAAATGACACATTATCATGATCACTGTTTCCTAATTAAATGACAACTATATCATGGGCATGTTCCCTATATTAAATGACACTAGAATAATGGTCACTGTTCCCTATATTAAATGACCACAATCATGGTCACTGCTTCCGTATATTAAATGATACTATTATCATGGTCACTGTTCACTATATTAATGACCACTTATATCATGGTCACTGTTCCCTATATTAAATGACATATGTCATGGTCACGGTTCCCTATTTAAATGACACTATATCATGATCGCTGTCCCTATATTAAATGACCACTATATAATGAATCACTGTTCCCTATATTAAATGACACTATATCATGGTCGCTATTTCCCTATATTAAATGACACTTATCATGATCACTGTTCCCTCTATTAAATGACACTTATCATGGTCAAATGTTCCCCTATATTAAATGACACTATCTCATGGTCACGATTCCCTAAATTAAATGACACTTATAATTATGGTCACTTTCCCTAGAATGAATGACACATATAGGGTCACTATTCCCTTTTAAATGACACTATCTCATGGTCCACTATTCCCTATATTAAATGACACTATATCATGGTCACTATTCCATGATATTAAATGACACTATATCATGTCACTATTTCCTAGATCAATGACACTATATCATGGGTCACATTCCCTATATTAAATGTACAACTATCTCATGATCACTATTCCCTATATTAAATGGACACTATATCATGGTCACTATTCCCTATAATTAAAGACACTATATCATGATTCACTTTCCTATATTAATGACACTATATCACCTTGGTCACATTCCCTATATTAAAGACACTATATCATGTCAATATTCCCTATATTAAATTACATATCATGGTCATATTCCCTATATTAAAATGACACTATATATGGTCACATTCCCTATTATTAAATGACACTTATATCATGATCACCATTCCATATTAAAAAAACTATATCATGATCACTATTCCCTATACTAATGAAACTATATCATGATCACTAGTCTCTATATAAATGGACACTATATCATTGATCACTATTCCTATATTAAATGGACACTAAATACTGTCACTATTCCCTATTTAAATGACCACTATATCATGGTCACTATTCCCTAAGCTTCCCATTACCTCATCTCCCAAAATGGCTCAGGGTTCTTAGATATCATCAGACCAACACACGCATTCTGTCTAGTAGAAACGTCTACCATCTGTGAACGAATGCTCATATAGGAAGTTAAGAAACTTTATAACCTTTAGAGGTATGGCAGTTCCCTTACTCCAATCTTATGTAAGGGTCCGTTAAAATTCACCCATAACCAGAACATGCCCCATCACCAGCAGCCTCGCCAACTGCATATGGAGAGCATTTCTACTCCCCCAGCATTGGTGGCTTATAACACACTCCAACGCAAATAATTACCCACTTCTAGCTTCATGTACACAGCTCTTAACCTATATTGTTTCTGCCATATCGTTATGTAACCAGCTATTTCATCTTTTAGATTTGGCTCAATTACTGTTGAAAATGGGAGGAGGGGGAGAAGGGCTGCAGTATGCATGCCAAACTTCCCCGGAGGACAGGGTAGGAGGGGCAGTCCTGTAGGTGTGCAGTTTTGGGGATTTGGGGAGTGACTACAGGAGATCCAGTTATGGAGCTGGGATGTGAGGGTAAGGATTTAAATACACTACATGGGGGGGGCCGTAATTGCGGGGGATATCGTTGGGTGGTGGGACATGCACTTTAAGGCCGCAGAATTTTTAGGATTTGCCCTTAATCGCTGTTAGGTTTTTATTATATTCGTATACTCACTTAGCCTAATAGCAGCCATTTGTTTGTGACGCCATTTGTGTCCATTATTAATTGTCTGTTTTCTCAAACGTACCAAGCCCAGCGTTTCTCATGGCAATGATAATACGTATCTCAAGTATTTTGCCTCCTACATGCCAAGGTTTTCGTACGTCATCGGCCGACATGTGTCTGGCCAAGTCCCCCACAATAATCTCCCCACAGGAGATTGTAATGTATAACCACTATGACAGTTAACTAGAATATCTAACCAAATTAACTAAAAATTCCCCCAAGTGAGATTGTAATGTAAAACCCACTACTGAGAGTTAACATAGACTATCTACCAAATTAACTATTAATATCCACACAAGTGAGATTGTAATGTATAACCCCATACTGACAGTTAAAATAGAAATCTACCAAAGTATCATTAATATCCCAAACCAAGTGAATTGTAATGTATAACCCACGTACTGACCAGTCTCATAGAATATTACAAATATTAACATAATATCCCCACAAGTTGAGATTGAAGTCAACCACTACTGACAGTTATCATAGAATATCTACCAAAATTAAAACTATAATATCCCCACAAGTGAGATTGTAATGTTATAAACCACTACTGACAGTTAACATAGAATATCTACAAATTACTATACATATCCCACAAGTGAGATTGTATAGAATAACACTACTGACAGTTAACATAGAATATCACCAAATTAACTATAATATCCCACAAGTGACGATTGTAATGTATAACCACTATGACAGTAAACATAGAATATCTACCAAATAACATAATATCCCCACAAGTGAGAGGGTAATGTAATAACCACTAAATGACAGTTAACATAGAATATCTACCAAATAAGTATATCTCCCACAAGTGAGATTTGTAATGTATAACCACTACTGACCGTTTCATAGAATATTACAAATTAACTATAATATCCCCACAAGTGAGATTTTAATGGTATAACCACTATGACAGTTAAATATGGAATATCTACCCAAAATTAACTATAATATTCCCCAAAAGTGGGATGGTAATGTATAACCATATGCCAGTATCATAGAATATCTACCAAATTAACGATAATATCCCACAAGTGAGATTGTTAATGTAGAACCCACTAATGACCAGTGATAATAGACTATTTACCAAATTAACTATAATATCCCCACAGTGAGATTGTAATGTATAACCACTACTGACAAGTTTATATGGAATCTCCAAATTAACTACAATATCCCCACAAGTGAGATTGTAATGTATAAACCACTATGAATTTATATGGAAATTATACCAAATTAACTTATAATATCCCCACAAGTGGATTGTAATGTATAACCATACTGACAGTGATCATAGAAAAACCAACTTAACTATAATAGCCCCACAAGTGAGATTGTAATGTATAACCACTTACTGACAGTTGATCAAGAATATCTACCAAATTAACTATAAGATCCCCACAAGTGAGATTGTAATGTATAACCACTAATGACAGTTAAACATAGGATATCTACCAACTTCTCTAAATTATCCCCACAAGTGAGATGTAAGGTAGGACCACTACGGAAAGTTATCATTAGAATATCCACCAAATTAAATATATAGCCCCACAAGTGGAGAGTGTAATGTATAAACCACTATGACAGTTATCATAGAATATCTACCAAATTAACTATAATATCCCCACAAGTGGATTGTAATGTATAACCACTACGACAGTTAAACATAGAATATCTACCAAATTAACTATATATCCCACACAAGTGAGATTGTAAGTTATAACCATACTGACAGTATCATAGAATAATTACCAAATTAACTATAATATCCCCACAAGTGAGATTGTAATGTATAACCACTACGACAGTTAATAGGAATAATCTACCAAATTATCTAATTATCCCCACAATGAGATTGTAAGGCTATAAAACCAATATGGGACAGTTAACATAGAAAATCCACCAAATATAAACTATTAATATCCCCACAAGTGAGATGTAATGTGAACCCACTACTGACAGTTATCATAGAATATCTACCAAAATTAACTATAATATCCAACAAGGGAGATTGTATGTATAACCAAGACTGACAGTTAATATAGAATATCTACAAATTAACTATAATATCCCACAAGTGAGATGTAATGTATAACCAATATTAATGACAGTTATCATAGAAATATACCAATTAACTCTATATCCCACAGTGAGAGTGTAATGTATTAACCATTACTGGACAGTATCATCGAATATCTTTCCAAATTAACTATAATAGCCCCACAAGTGAGAGTAAATGTCATAACCATTACGACAGTATCATAGAATTACCGCTACCAAATTAACTATAATAGTCCCCAAAGTGAGATTGTATGTATAACCACTAATGACCTTAACATAGAATATCTACCAAATTAACTAAAATATCCCCACAGGTGAGATTGTAAGGTATAACCACTACTTGCCAGTTAACATTAGAATATCTACCAAATGAACTATTAATATCCCCACAGTGGATGATTGTAATGTATAAACCACTACTGACAGTTATCATAGAATATCTACCAAATAACTAAAATATCCACACACGTTGAGATTGTAATGTATAACCACTAATGACAGTATCATAGAATACTCTACAAAGTAACTATAATATCCCCACAAGTGAGATTGTAATGTTATCACCACTACTTACAGTTAACATAGAATATCTACAAATTATCTGAAATATCCCCACAAGTGAGATTGTACTGTATAACCACTACGGCAGTTATCATAGACTATCTACCAAGAACGATAATATCCCCCACAGGTGAGATGGAATGTTATAACCATAATGACAGTTATCATTAGGAAGATTACAAAATTAACTAAAATATCCACACAGTAGATTGTAAATGTATAACCATACTGACCGTATCATAGAATATCTACCACAATTAACTATATTCCCCCAAGTGAGATTGTAATGTATAACCATACTGACAGTTTTATCATAAGAATATCTACCAAATTAACTAAAACTATACGCACAAGTGAGATTGTAATGATAACCACTACTGACGTATCGATAGAAATCTACCAAATTACTATAATAATCCCCACAAGTGAGATTGTAATGTACTAACCATACTTACAGTTATCCTAGAATATCTACCAAATTAACTATAATATCCCCACAAGTGAGATGTAATGTAAACCACTACTTACAGTTAACATAGAAATCTCCAAATTATCTAAAATATCCCCACAAGTGAGATTGTAATGTATAACCCCTACTGACAGTTATCATAGAATGATCTTACCAAAATAACTATAATATCCCCAACAAGGAGATTGTAATGATAACCACTACTGACAGTTAACATTAAAGATCTACCAAATTAACTAAAATATCCCCACAGGTGAGATTGTAATGTATAACCACTACTGACAGTTATCATAGAATATCTTACCAAATTAACTATAATCTCCCCAAAGGGAGATTGTAATGTCATAAACCACTAAGAACCGTTATCATAGAATATCTACCAAATTAAGAAAAGATCACACAAGTGAGATGGTAATGTATATAACACTACTGACAATTATCATAGAAATCTACCAAATATCGAAAATTATCCCCAAGTGAGATGTAATGTATAACCCACTACTGACAATTACATAGAATATCTACCAAATTAACTAAAATATTCCCCACAGGTGAGATTGTAATGTATAAACCAATACTGGACAGTTATCTAGAATATCTACCAAAATTAACTATAATATACCCACAAGTGAGATTGTAATGATAACCATTACTGACAGTTATCAGAGAGATCTACCAAATAACTTAAGATCACCACAAGTGAGATTGTAATGTATAACCATACTGACAGTAAACAGAGAATATCTACAAATTAACTAAAAAATCCCAAAGGGGAGATGTAATGGATAACCACTACTGGACAGTTATAATCGAATATCTTACCAAATTATTCTATAAGTAATCCCCACAAGTGAGATTGTAATGTATAAACCACTACTGACAGTTATCATCAGAAATATCTACCAAATTAAAACTAACTTCCCCACAAGTGAGATTGTAATGTATAAACACTACTGCAGTTATCATAGGAATATCTACCAATTATCTAAAATATCCCACAAGTGAGATTGTAATGTATAACCAATATGACAATTAACATAGAATATCTACCCCCTCCCCTCCCCCAATTAACTAAAATATCCCCACCAGTGGAGATGTAATGTATAAACCACTATGACAGTGATAAGAATATGTTATACGAATTAACTATAATATCCCCACAAGGGAGATTTTGTAATGTATACCAATACTGACAGTTATCCAAGCATATCTACCAAAATTATCTAAAAATATGCCCCACAAGAATGCGATTGTAATGTATAACCACTAATGACAGTGAACATAGAATATCTACCAACCAAATAACTAAAAAATATCCCACAGGTGAGATGTAATGTATAACAACTACTGCAGTTATCATAGAATATCTACGAATTAACATAATCACCAAGTGGATTGTAATGTAAACCACTACTGACCGGTTATCATTAGAAATATCTACCAAAATTACCTATAATATCCCCCAAGGAGATGGTAATGGTATAACCACTACTGACGGTGATCCTCCAGGCTATCTCCAAATTAACTAAAAATATCCCCAAAGTGAGATTGTAATGTATAACCACTACGGACAGTTATCATAGAATAGAATATCTACCAAATTAAAACTATAATATCCCCACAAGTGAGATTGTAATGTATAACCACTACTGGACAGGGATCATAGCATATCTACCAAATTAACTATAATATCCCCACAAGTGAGATTGTAAGGTCTAACCACTACTGACAGTTTACATAGAATATCTACCAATTAAACTATAAATATCCCGCACAAGTGAGATTGTAATGATACACTACTGGCAGTTAAACATAGAAGATCTACCAAAATTAACTAAAATACCACAACAAGTGAATTTGCATGTATAACCACGACTGACAGTTAACATTAGTAGAAGATTTACCAATTAACTAAAAGATCACCACAAGGAGATTGTAATGTATAACCACTAATGACAGTTAAATAGAATATCTACCAAATTAAATAAAATATCCACAACAAGTGAATTGTAAGTATAACCACTACTGACAGTTATCATAGAATATCTACAAAATTTAACTATAATCCCCAACAAGTGAGATTGTCTGTATAACCACTACTGTCAGTTAACATAGAATATCTACCAAATAATTATTATATCCCCACAAGGGAGATTGTAATGTATAACCACTACTGACAGGTTTCATAGAATATCACCAATTAACTATATATCCCCCCACATGAGATTGTAATGTATGATAACCATATGACGTTATAAGAGAATATCTACCCAAATTGTAACTATAATATCCCAACAAGGAGATTGTTAATGTATAACCACTACTGTAACGTTAAAACAATTAGATATTACCCATTAAATATAAATATCCCACAAGTGAGACTTGGTAATGTATAACCATACTGACAGTTAGTCATAGAATATCTACCAAAATTAACTAAAAATATCCACACAAGTGAGATGGAATGATAAACCACTACTGTCAGTTTTAAACATAGAATAACTACCAAATGACTATAGATCCCCCACAAGTGAGATTGTAATGTATAAAACCATACTGACAGTTATCATAGAATATTACCAAATTAACTCTAATATCCCACAAGTGAGATGGAAGTATAACCACTATGTCAGTTAACATAGAATATCTACCAAATTAACTAAACTATCCCACAAGTGAGATTGTAATGCTATAACCATACTGACAGGTTAACATGAATATCTACCAAATTAACTCAAAGATCCCACAAGGGAGATTGTAATGTATAACCACTACTGTCAGTTAACATAGAATATCTACCAATTAAACTATAATTCCCCACAGTGAGATTGTAATGTATAAAACCACTATGACAGTTGTCATAGAATATCTACCAAATTAACTTAAAATATCCACCACAAGTGAGATTGTAATGTATAACCCAAACTGCAGTTAAACATAGAATATCTACAAATTAACAAATATCACAAAAGGTGAGATTGTATAAATGTAAACCATACTGCAGTAACATAGAATATCTACCAAATTAACTAAAATCCAAACAAGTGAGATTGTAATGTATAACACACGAAGTAACTAGAATACTCCCAAAATTAACTAAAATACCCCACAAGTGAGATTGTAATGTATAAAACCACTACTGACAGTTATATAAATATCTACCAAATTAACTAAAATATCACCACACAAGGGAGATTGTAAGTATAACCAACTATGACAGTTAAATAGAAATCTACCCAAATTAACTCTAATACCCCACAAGTGAGATTGTAATGTATAACCACTACTGACGGTTATAATAGAATATATACCCAACTTAACTATAATATCCCACAAGTGAGATGGTAATGTATAACCACTACTGAAGGTTAACATAGAATAATCTACCAAATTAACTATAATATCCCCCACAAGTGCGATTGTAATGTATAACCACTACGACGGGTTAACATACGAATATCTACCAAATAACTAAAATATCCCCCAAGTGAGATTGTAATGTAGAACCACTGACTGACGGTTAACATAGAATATCTACCAAATTAACTATAATATCCCCACAAGTGCGATTGTAATGTATTAAACCACTACTGAACGGCGGTTATCATAGAATATCACAAATTAACTATAATATCCCCAAAAGTGAGATTGTAGTTAAACGCATACGAAGGTTAAAAATAGAATTATACAAAATTAACTATAAATCCCCACAAGTGAGATTGTAATGTATAACCAATACTGACGGTTAACATGAATATCTACCAAATTAACTATAATATCCACACAAGTGAGAAGATGTAATGTATAACCAATACTGACGGTTAACATAGAATATCTACCAAATTAAATATAAATCCCCACAAGTGAGATTGTAATGTTAACCACTACTGACAGTTATCATAGCATATCTAACCAAATTAACTATAATATCCCCACAAGTGAGATTGTAATGATAACACTAACTGACAGTTTGTTTACCTCTCATTAGGAATATATACCAAAATTAACTATAATATCTCCCAAAAGGAGATTGTGGATGATAACCACGTACTGCAGTGAACATAGAATATTCTACCAAATTAAAAACTATAATATCCCCACAAGTGAGATTGTATGTATACCACTACTGAAGTTAACATAGAAATCTACAAATTAACTAAAAATATCCACACAAGTGAGATTGTAAGTATAACCCAATACGTCAGTAACCATAGAATATCTACCAAATGAACTATAATATCCCCACAAAGTGAGATGTAATGTATAACACTACTGACAGGTTATAATAGAATATCTACCAAATAACTAAATATCCACACAAGTGAGGATTGGAAGATAACCACTACTGACAGTTAACATAGACTATCTACCACAAAATTAACTAAAATATCCCACACAAGTGAGATGTAATGTATAACCAATACTGACAGTTAACATAGAATATTACAAATTACGATAATATCCCCACAAGTGAGTGGATGGTAATGTATAACCACTCCTGACAGTTAACCAGAGAATATCTACAAAATTAACTAAAAAATCTCACACACGTGAGATTGTAATGTATAACCATATGACCGTTTTATCATAGAATATGCTACAAATTAACCTCAAAATATCACACAAAAGTGAGATTGTAATGTATAACCACTACTGACAGTTCTTAATAGAAGATCTACCAAATTAACTATAAATCCCCACAAGTGAGATTGTAAGGTATAACACTACTGACAGTTATCATAGAATATCACCAATAACTATAATATCCCCCAAGTGAGATTGGAATGATAACTACTACTGACGGTATCATAGATATCTACCAAATAACGATAATATTCCCCACAAGTGAGATTGTAATGTATAACCACTACATGACGTTATCATAGAATATCTACCAAATTTACCTATAAATCCCACAAGTGAGATTGTAATTGTATAACACTAGTGACAGTTATCATAGAATATCTACCCAAATTAACTATAATATCCCCACAAGGATTGTATGTATAACCAATACTGACGGTTATAATCGAAATATTACCAAATTAACCTATAATATCCCCACAAGTGAGATTGTAATGATAACCACTATGACAGTTATCATAGAATATCTACCACATTAACTATCAATATCCCCACAAGTGAGATTGTAATGTATAACCACTACTGACAGTTTAACATGAGAATATCTACCAAATAACTATAATATACCAAGAAGTGAGATTGTATGTATAAACCACTACTGACGGATAACGATAGGGAATATTACCAACTAACTATAAGCTCCCACAAGTGAGTTGTAATGTTAACCACTAACTGACAGTATCATAGAATATCTTACCAAATTAACTATAATATCCCAACACAAGTGAGATTGTAACTGTCTACCAGTAACGCGACCCGGTAACATAGAATATCTACCCAAACTTCAACTATAATATCCCCCCAAGGAGGTTGTAATGTATAACACTACTGACATTATCATAGAATATTACCCAAATTAAAAACTATAATATCCCCAAAGTGGAGATTGTAATGTATAACCAATACTGACAGTTAATTATAGAATATCTACCAAAAAGTAACGATCAATATCCCCACAAGTGAGATTGTAATGTATTACCACTACTGACCGTTAATATAGAATATCTACCAAATTAACTATAATATCCCCCAAGTGAGATTGTAATGTTACCACTTACTGACAGTTAACATAGAATATCTAACTAAATTAACTATAATATACCCACAAGTGAGATTGTAATGTTATAAACCATACTGACAGTTAAATAGAAGATTACCAAATAACTAAATATCCCCACAAGTGAGGATTGTAAGGTAAAACCACTCACTGACAGTAAACATAGAATATCTACCAAAATAACTAAAATATCCCCACAAGTGAGATGATGTATAACCACTACTGACAGTTAACATAGGAATGATCTACCAAATAACTAGAATATCCCAAACAAGGGAGATTGTACTGTATACCACTACGACAGTTATCATAGAATTAATTACCAAAATAAACTATAATATACCACAAGTGAGACTGTAATGATAACCACTACTGACAGTTATCATAGAACTATCCTACTAAATTAATATAATATCCCACAAAGTAGAGATTGTAAGGTTAACCACTACTGACAGAAAAATAGAATATCTCACCAAATTAACTAAATATCCCAACAAGTGAGATCGTGTAATGGATAACCACTACTGGACAGTTAACATAGAATATCTACCAAATAACTTATATAATATCCCACAATGATATTGTAATGTATAAAACCACTACTGACAGCTCTTTCCCTAACACTAGAATATCTACAAAATTACCTTTATATCCCACAAGTGAGATTGTAATGTATAACCCTACGACAGTTAAATAGAATATCTTCCAAATCCGTATTTAACTAAAATATCCCCACAAGTGAGATTGTAATGTTTATTAACCACTACTGACAGTTAACAAGAATATCTACCAAATTATCTAAAAATATTCCCACAAGTGAGATTGTTAATTTGTATAACCACTACGGATAGTTCACATAGAATATCTACCAAATTAACTATTAATATCCCAAAGGTGAGATGTAAATTCTAACATTACTGGACAGTTATCATAGAAATATACCAAATTAACTATAATATCCCCACAGGTGAGATTGTAATGTATAACCACTACTGACAGTTATCATAGAAATATACCAAATTAATAAATATCCCCACAAGTGAGATTGTCAGGTATAACCATACTGGCCAGGTTAACATATAGACATATTACCAAATTCAAACTATATATCCCCACAAGTTGAGAGATTGTACTGTAGAACCACTAATGACAGTGATATAGAATAATTACAAATTAACGAAAATATCCACACAGGGGACGATGGTAATGTAAACCACTACTGACAGTTAAATAAGATCTACCAATTAACTATATATCCCCCCACTAGGTGGAGATTGTAAGGTATAACCACTATGACAGTTATCATAGAATATCTACCAAATTAACTAAATATCCCACAAGTGAGATTGTAAGTAGAACCAATACTGACAGTTAACATAGAATATCTACCAATTAAATCCTTAATATTCCACACCACGGTGAGATTGTAATGTATAACCACTACTGACAGTTATCTAGAATATCTACCAACTAACTAAATATCCCCACAAGTGAGATTGTAATGTAACACTACTGACAGTTAAAAATGACTAATATCTACCAAATTAACTATAATATCCCCACAGGTGAGATTGTAATGTATCACCACTACTGGACAGTTAAATAGAATATCTACCAAATTAACTAAAATATCCACACAAGTGAGATTGTAATGTAAACCACTACTGACAGTAACATAGAATATCTACCAATTAACTATAAAATCCCCAAAAGTGAGATTGTAATGTATACCCACTATGACAGTTATCATAGAATATTACCACTTCACTAAAATATCCACACAAGTGAGATTGTAAGTAGAACCACTACTGACAGTTAACATAGAATATCTTGACCTAAAATTAACTATATATCCCCACAAGTGAGATTGTAATGTATAAACACTATCTGGACAGAGAACATTAGAATATCTACCAAATTAACTAAAATATCCCCACAAGTGAGTGTAATGTATAACCATATGACAGTTAACATAGAATATTCTACCAAATTAACTAAAATATCCCCACAAGTGAGATTTAAATGTAAACCACTACTGACAGTTAACATAGAATATCTACCAAATTATCTAAAATATTTCCCACAAGTAAGATTGTAAATGTATAAACCACTGGTACTGACAGTTACATAGAATATATACCAAATTAACATAATATCCCCCAGGTGAGAGTGTAATGATAACCACTACTGACAGTTAAATAGAATAATCTACCACATTCACTATAAATCCCCACAGGTGAGCTTGTTGTGAATGGTATACCACTACTGACAGTTATCCGAGAATATCTAACCAAATTAACTATTAATATTCCCCACAAGTGAGTTGATAATGTATAACAATACTGACAGTGAACATAGAATATCTACCAAATTAACTATAATATCCCCAACAAGTGAGGGGGGGATTGTACTGTATAACCACTATGACAGTTATCATAGAATATCTACCAAATAACTAAAATCCACAAAGTGAGATTGATGTATACCCCTACGGACAGTTAACATAGAATATCTACCAAATTAACTAATATCCAAAAAAGTGAGATTGAAATGATAACCACTACGACAGTGAACATTAGATATCTACCAAATAAACTTTAAAATATCCACACAAGTGACGATTGTCAATGTATAACCAATACTGACAGTTATCTAGAATATATACCAAATTAACTAAAATTATCCACACAAGTCGAGATTGTAAGTGATAACCATAATGGGGGACAGTTAGCATGAATATCTACAAATTAACTATAATATCCCCACAAGTTGAGATTGTAATGTATAACCACTACTGACGGGTATATAGCAATTCTTCCCAAAATTAACTTATAAGATCCCCACAAGGGAGATTGTATGTTAACCACTACTGACGGTTATCATAGAATCTATCTACCAAATTAACTATAATATCCCCACAAGGGAGATTGTAATTGTTAAACACTACTGACGGTTATCATAGAATCTTACCCCAAATTAAACTATAATATCCCACAAAGGTGAGATTGTAATGTATAACACTATGACGGTTATCATAGAATATCTACCAAATAACTATAATATCCCACAAGTGAGTTGTAATGTATAACCACTACGGACGGTTATCATAGAATATTCCAAATAATAAATCATCCCCACAAGTGAGATGTAATGTATAACCACTACTGACAGTTCACATTAGAATATCTACCAAATTAAACCTATGAATACACCCACAAGGGAGATTGTAATGTATACCTTATGACGGTTGAACATAGAATATCTACCAAATCACTATAATATCCCACAAGGGAGGTGTAATGTATAACCATACTGACAGTTATCATAGAATAATTCTACCCAAATTAACTATAAGATCCCCACAAGTGAGATTGTAATGTATACCGTACTGACGGTTAACATAGAATATATACCAAAATTAACTCTACTATCCCCCACAAGTGAGGTTGTAATGTATAACCACTACTGGACCGTTTAAGAATATCTACAAATTAACATAATATCCCCCACAAGTGAGATTGAATGTCTAACACTACGACAGTTAAATAGAGATCTACCAAATGAAACTATAATATCCCCACAAGTGAGATTGAATGGTATAACCACTACTGACAGTTATATAGCATATCTACCAAAGTAACTATACTATCCCCACAGTGAGATTGTAATGATAACACTACTGACAGAACATAGATATCTACTAACATTAACTATAATATTCCCCACAAGGGAGTGAAGTATAACCACTATGACAGTTAACATAGAATATGTACCAAATAAATAAAATATCCCCACAGTGAGATTGTAATGTATAAAACCAACTCTGGACAGTTTAACATTAGAATATCTCCCAAAGGAACGAAAAGAGCCCCACACAGGAAAGGGGAAGGGAGACCCAGAGGAAAGGGAACAGAGAGAGCGACCAAGGAACGAGGAAGAGCCCACAAGGGAGGAGGGGGTAAGGGAGACCATAGGACAGGGAGCAGAGAAGAGCGACACAAAGGAACGAGAAGGAGAAACATATACATCCCTCTGCTTTATAAGGGAGGCAGATAGATAAGTTGTTTAAGAGATATGTAAGTATTTCATTCCAGTAGGTAACAGTCACTGGGCACGGTAACAGTCACTGGGTACTGCCATGTAAGGTGCCAGATAGATATACATCCCTCTGTTTTATAAGGGAGGCAGATAGATAAGTTGTTTGAGAGATATGTAAGTA